>BQNB010118119.1:0-21049 GCA_026074375.1 Tanacetum coccineum | reverse complement strand
TGATTATAATCTATCTTATGGATTAAAGCAATGGTGATCTTGTTAAACCCTAGCTCATGGAGACTTTACCCACTTACTGGTTAATGGCAATTCATACACTAGTAGTCCACTAACCAAGTCTTTACCAATTAACTGAGAACGTACTCGTTGATCCCTGGGTCACCTGCGAGTCCAACTAAGCTCACAATCTAAGGGCAAAGATAGGTCATTATTTATGATCCTATTGGTCTAGATGTATAAATCACTATATGGAGAGACATCCCGGCATCTATATTATTTGGTCCGTATCACTAGATCTAGTTGAATGATAGGTCGCATAAAAAACTACGTAAACAAGTGTAAATTGATTAACATAAACAAGCAATTAATGATAAATTAAACAATCAAGATAAATAAACCAAACATTCAGATCTTCATAATAATGGCTAATACTCGAAGGTATTAGCCTTCAAACGTCATAATCAATACAAGAGTAATAATTTAGCCAAGGTAAACTAACTGAGTTAACGAATGATACCAAAAACTGAACGATTACAAGAGTATAGGAGATTACAAGTTGTTTCCTATGAAATTGATCACGTTGCAAGACCTCTTCTGCTCTTCTTCTCCTCTAAAAATCAACTTTTATGGTTTAGGTATCGAAAATATGATTTAGCACACCTAAAATTTGTTTTTGAGTTTTCTATTTATAAGGTCTGGAAGAAGGTCAATACGGTGTATCGAGAGTCTTTGATACGGCGTATTGGGGGTTTCTTGAAGTAGAGACCACGTTTGATATCTTCCAGAATATTTTATTTCCATATGGCTTGAATACGGGGTATAGGATTCTCTGCATACGGCGTATTGATCTTGTTTCCTTCGTGGTCTTTAGTGAAGTGCAGGCATAGATACGTCGTATCTTCCTTGATGAATACGGCATATTAGTTGTCAAAACAATAATCTTCAAATATCTTCGTTTAAGTTCCAAAATGCGTGCCTTTTAGTTAACTTTCACCAAGTATTCCATAATTACTGCAATTCTCAAATACAAATGATTAAGTAACAATTCTTTGCAATAATTATACAAAATGGGTTATTTACATGGGATAAATGATGCTATAAAAGTGACGTTATTTAATGTCATCATTTTGATGTTTGTTTCCTGTTGACTTATCGTTTTATTGGATATCCTTATTGCCTGTTGCATGATCCTCAAGTTCTGGTAGTATTGAGGGTAGTGTAGATCATGTTAACCTTTATATTAGGCTTATTACTTGAATTACGGTTTACCAGGATATTAGGAATAGGTTTGCAAATGTTCTTAGAGTAGGGATCGCCTAAATCACCGCCTGCATTAATTTAGATACTTATAAAACACGGGAAACTCTTCTTGGAGGGTTTATAGTTGAAAAGTGGGATTATCGACTCTAGACAAGTCTTTAGGATAGTTTTGGGTTAATCACAATAGCCTTGATTCTTGTCTTCTATAATTTTAGGAGATCGAGATCGTAGGAGATACAGGACAGGTTTCTATGCTAATTTGGGCCTGTCAATTTTAGAACCACCATTATAAACGGTAAAGTAGACAATGCACTAGGAAACCCCATTTCAACTATAAAAAGGGAATAAATAGGCTAGTACATCTCTCTCTCTAATTAATCTTCGCATTTTAATTCCGCATTTCGTTTATTTTCTTAAAATAAAATCAAATCATAATTTAACTAGTGACAACTTCAAATTAGTAATTAAAACACTTAGCTCTTGGGACAACCTCGGATGTACCAATCCTACACAATACACTATCGGGTTCTTTGCCCGTTAGTATGTTGTAGACCATAGGTAGATGAGTTTCATAAATTTATTACTTGGTAATTGGTTTAAACGATTATACGCATAAAAAAAGGAGCTGGAATGAGGTGGTTACGCCATCGTCGGTGCCTGCATTTATTAAGGTTAACAATAAAATAGCAGATATGGACGAGTGTCTTATTCACACGTTGAGTTTTGGTAACTTTAACCTCGGTTTTATGAGGACCACTTTCTAGTATAAATATTGTACCTGCGTCATCAGTATTCGATTCATGAATGAATCTCCTTAATAGGTTTTCCAGATTTTAGTGTGGTTTATCTAGAACGGACA
This sequence comes from Tanacetum coccineum, assembly GCA_026074375.1. Classification (NCBI taxonomy): domain Eukaryota; kingdom Viridiplantae; phylum Streptophyta; class Magnoliopsida; order Asterales; family Asteraceae; genus Tanacetum; species Tanacetum coccineum. Next base: position 18,930 of record BQNB010118119.1, on the reverse strand, counting down.
CGTTGTCACAACTCGAAATTTCAGGTCATTTTACGTTAATATACTCTCAATTATTTATTTTGAGCTTTTACGCATTTACTTTTTGTCACACCCCGCCAGTGGCGAAAACACGAGATGCGACGATACCGTTCATCGCACAAGATACAAAATCATACACTTTACAATTTACAAAGAAAAGAAACTTGGGTTTACATAAATTTTACAAGTTAAGACTTGACAATAAAATAAACAAAACCCATCTTGACCCAATCCCCATGGGTTACATCTTTGCTCTTCCAACATCATTCATATACCTTTAATTGATACACCTGAAAATGATACTCGAAAACGTCAACAATAATGTTGGTGAGCTCGTAGGTTTGACCTTAAACCTAAAAGTTGTGCCAATATCTCAAAACAGTAGACAATAGTGCAATATGATAGTGAATATATGAGAATCACCCATGACTTAGTATCCTCGCTAATCATGTAAACACGACCTAGCATACCCGCTAGTCGATCACCATGCCCTAGCATCCCCGCTAGTCAGGTAGCAAAATATGTCACTTACGCACCTAAAAGGCCTACCAGCTGGAGCATTATATTAGGACAGGACCACAAATAGACATGGCAAATCCTTGCCAATCACCCTTGTCGTGCCAAACACAGTACACGTAAGTAAAATCACAACCCTTATATGCCAAACACAGTACATGCAAGTAAAGTTACATCACATATATTCACATAGCAATCATAAGCACATAATTGTCCCAAAAACAAAACCACATTTCGCACAGTTTAATTTCAAAATAGTTCAAAACACATTTGAGTATCATTTTTCCCCCAACGGAAAAACAGTATAAAAATGGAGCTATGAGAACTCACCTCAATAGCAAATAAGGCAAACTGCACAAATCTCAAACTCAATGCACAAATAATCTCAACGCAAGCACACAGTAGTACCCGACCACGACCTAATCATTTAGGACACTTTATTAATGTTTGTACAAAGTTGTCTTATTTTACAAGTATTCGTCTTTACTCACACCAAGATTCTTAATTCTGTTACAAAAACCTCTTTCCTTATCATAAACCTTTACTATTTATCTCAAAACCGTTATCTCATAACAAAACCGTTATCTTTTTCCAAAACCGTTATCTCATAACAAAACCGTTATCTTTTACCAAAACCGTTATCTCATAACTAAACCGTTATCTTTTACCAAAAGCGTTATCTCATAACCAAACCGTTATCTCATATTATGGTTGTGTGGTAAACTACTCAAAACGACTCAAAACACTTGGGCTAAGTGTGATATCAACATTATTTATCCAAACTATCGATCACCGTTGAAACGGGACAAACGATCAAACAATCCAAGAAAATCTGACGAGAAATAAGTGGGAGTTCAAAGATCGAAAATAAACGGATAAACATCTCCGCAACGTTAAAGTATACATATACTTAAATATATTTATAATAATAAAATAATAATATTTTATTATTTTCGTCTCTTTATCGGCTAAAAGGGTAATTATAAAACCTTGTCATTTTAACATAATCCAAGCTTGATCGTTAAATCTTGACACTTAAAGTTTATCAAAATTCACGTTTCGTCCTTTAACCGAATCGACATAAAATAAGTTTTCACAATACTTTTCTAAGTGTGGGATTTTTATAAAATTTCGGCATGACCCGTTCGTTGATAAAATATTTCCCAAGATTTAAAAATCTCAATTCTAACACTTTTTCCCAAATTCTCAAGTCCAAATACTTTTCCCAATTCTCACCAAATCCTCCGACTAACCGCCAAATTCTATATCTCAAAATACTTTAACAAAACGCATTTCCCTCCATCGACTTTCAATATTGACACGAAACATGTTTCACTTTTAAAAATGCACTTTAAACGTACTAAACCACTAGTTTTCGCTTATTGGGCCTTAAGGTCCATTATAGTTTTAAAGTTAGTCTGTTAACTTTCTAATAAAAATACTAATAGTTATACTTTATTGGGCCGAAGTCTAAAATAGAAATCCAAAACCATTACTTAAGCCTATTTAAGTCATAAGCCGTAACCAAAAATAAGCCATAAGCCGAAACCCAAAATAAGCCATAAGCCGAAACCAAAAATAAGCCATAAGCCAAAACCAATATAAGCTAAACTCAAATAAGCCGAAGCTAAATAAGCTCGAAATCAAATAATCTATAAGCCTATAAGCCGAAACAAATCAAATGGGTCAAGCCCAATATTATTTTCTTCTTTTCTTTCTTTTGCCGAAACCATCCAAAGCCCAACAATCAAATAAGCTCAAACTATGCTTATTTTTAATCATCTTTCAAAATAAGCCACCACAACCATAATATTCAAACTTTCGACCCTTGTTCCTTTTGTTCGTGTTCGACGCAACCAAACACCCTTTTTTAAACACTTTTTGCTATCAAGAATTGATATTTTACGACGATCAACTTGTACAACTAGTATTAAGACACCATAATAAGCATAGAAGTACAACTTAAAATCAAATTTAGAAAACTTACAACTTTGGCATCTATCTAATATCAACCCACTATCGATCTTTTAACCCCATGTTCTTGGTAAATCATCAAAAAAATCAAATGTTTCTTGCCCCTTGGTGTTGTTCGTCCGAATAGAGAGAGAGAGAGAGAGAAAAGAGAGATATTTTTTGTGTTTGATTTCAAAATGAATGAATGAATAATAATGTTTAAGGTGGTGGAAGAATATAAGGGTACTAGGTTGAGACAACCTAGCTAGAAAATAGCCATCTTGTCTCTTAAGCCCTATCTTGACCGATTAGGATCCTATGAGGGTCTCGGGTTCTTCTTTTCGTATCGGGATCACTTAAAAGCTCAAAGTTTGATGATTTAAAATGTTACCCAAGTTTAATTAATATTCCCATTGCATTTAAAATCACTTTCCTATAAATCTAGGTTATTTATACGACACATATCACCTTAATCTACTACAAAAATTCAATTTTTTACGTTCTCGGCCGGGTTAGGACCGAAAACACGAAACGAATCATCCTCGCAATTATGAAAACATTTTAAACCCCCAAAATACGCTTTGTGAAAACCAACTTGCTCAAAATTTACACTTTAACGACCGTTATAGTCTTTTACCGAATGTCTCAAAAATGATTGTTTTTCAGAAAACTTTCATACCACACACCAACGATTTACGTTTTAAACCAACATCTTATAAATCATGAATTTATTTAAGTAAATAAGCTCATTACACACTTTTGAATCACTTAAATTTATTCTCAAACAAACTGTCGTGCCGGTACGCACTGCGTGACAATTTTTAAGAAATCACGGGAAAGCTTCCCGGAATTACTTAAAATACAAACCAAATACTATGATATGGAAAGAAGAATAAAAATTGATTCTCTCCCTAAATTCAAGACTCCATCAAACTCCCGGTTAACCCTAACCGTTTTACGTAAAATAGTCAACTGAAGTCAACTTTTCAGCTTTCATCGAGAAAACTGACAAGATCGAAAGACTTCAAAATACGAAATTATAATATTTTATAATACTTAACTCTGGTCTAATTACCGGTTATCATAGTCTAACCCTCTTAAAGGAATTTTCCCCCTAAATTGAACTTAAATCATCGAATCACAACATCGACAGGAAATTCCATTCCTCGAAGAATCACATCAAATCACTAGGGTTTAGTCTTTTCAAGCAAGGTTTCTTGCGATTCCTCTAAAGACTAAGTTTTTCCACAATCCAAATCCTACACTTTCTCATGGTTAATCTATATCCGTTCACAAAATCATGATAGTCTTTCCTACTATCTCCTTAGTTTAATAATTTCTTCAAACATAGGTCACACAGTCTCAGTCGGGTATCTGAATACTATCCAGTCCTTGACGTGACGACTATTCTATCATAATTGGCACCGCCAAACTTTTCGGTTATTCAACCAACCGGACTAACCCTACAGGGTATGTGTCCTACATAATACGACTCACACTCTACTTTCTCAAGAACGTTTACGGTTCTTTCGCCAACACTCACTCAAAATCCCCAAGTAAACCTTACTTGGTCAAACACTTCAGGATCTACCTTTCTAGGAAGACCATTTCATTGTCTAAACTTTATCATTATTTACCTTATTTTTTTTCAAATCAATCATACTCAACGAGTACCTTAAATCTCACTTCACTTAGATTGGTCAAGATATCTCTCAAAAGCTTACACATTAAAAGGCAAAATCAAGTTTCAAATTCGATCACTACAATTCCTTCCAACTTTCCTCGTGACTACTCACGGTCTTTCACCTTCCTATTAACCTTTCTAATGAAACGGTAAAATCGAACAACTCGAATATATTTCAAGTTTACGGAATATACCAACTAAACCGTACAAGGACTGGGTGTCCGCTCTAACACGAGCAAATAATCGTAACACAATTATGCACGAAACACTGTGCTCTCAAGCACTGATCTTATCCATCCAACCGATAATAACACAAAATACTACCAACCACAAAAAAATTGAACAAAATTTCCTTTGCTATAAAAATGATTTCGATACAAATCATCTAACGACTAGTAAGGATTTGTCATAACTACCACTACTAAGGATAAAACTTTCCTTTGTCATAATACCGACACTAACCGACGCTACTCGGTTTAGTGATATACACAAACTACTAATCCAAACCTCATACATCCTACACATCTCCTCTGGGATCGTGCCCTCTCCTCATACTATCAACAATCTCAGCCAAATAAAACCACGCACGCCTCTCCTTTGTGATCTGTAATCACAAATCTCGGTTCTCCATCTGCGTATCACTAATGGCATGCCACAGAGCTTCTCTTTGTGCATCCGTCTGACCTACCTACTACTTTAGGGCTAATACTGGTCTCCAAATCGCTCCAAAAGTCACTGCAACCCTCTCATCTTTATGCTCTAGACTCCTAAATTGATATCTCTGGGAGAAGATCTCATCCCTGACTACCCCTGACCTAGTAAACAACTCCCCTATATCCCTATTATATCTCTCAAACAAAGCAGGTGATAGCTCCCCTAATCGTAACATATGATCACGAATTAATCCTCCCCGATCACGAATTAATCCTCCCCTAATCGTAACATATGATGTAATAGTCAATGGTATCATGGGTGATGAAATAGGTGAAGGAACGATAGAAGGTGCTGAAGAAACAGGAAGTGAACCAACGAAAAAACAGTAGAAAAATGGGGCTACAAGAACTCACCTTAATAGCAAATAAGGCAAACTGCACAAATCTCAAACTCAATGCACAAATAATCTCAACGCAAGCGCACAGCAGTACCCGACCATGACCTAATCATTTAGGACACTTTATTAATGTTTGTACAAAGTTGTCTTATTTTACAAGTATTCGTCTTTACTCACACCAAGATTCTTAATTCAGTTACAAAAACCTCTTTCCTTATCATAAACCTTTACTCTTTATCTCAAAACCGTTATCTCATAACAAAACCGTTATCTTTTTCCAAAACCGTTATCTCATAAGAAAACCGTTATCTCATATTATGGTTGTGTGGTAAACTACTCAAAACGACTCAAAACACTTGGGCTAAGTGTGATATCAACATTATTTATCCAAAACATCGATCACCGTTGAAACGGGATAAACGATCAAACAATCCAAGAAAATCTGACGAGAAATAAGTGGGAGTTCGAAGATCGAAAATAAACGGATAAACATCTCCGATCTCTCGTCCTGTCCTCCTCATCATCCTTTCGCCTTATATCATCGCTCCTCCTCATCATCCTCTACTAACTCAGACGTACCCCGATAACGCTTCCGTGAAGGAAGGTCTGGTGGTGATGATGATGGTGAACTCTCGTAAGAGGACCTAAACCTCTTACGGAACGCTGAATCGGACATAGCTGCCACCTCTGCTATACTGGCAGAGAGGCCAGGTGACATCGCAGGCGGAACACGCACGGCCATACGTGCGGTCCTACGGAGAAATGGAACCAAGGTGGGTGAAGCATGGGTAAGTGGGTGATCTGGTGAAAGTGGTGCGGTGAAATCTGATGACGTGGGTCTCGCACCGGACGTGTCAGAATCCACTGAATCCTCAGCATGACGTGTGGGTGGTGTACTATCAGGTAGTGGAGTGGGTGATGCTACAGTGTGGGGTGACTCAGGTGTCTCAGTCTCAACTAAATAGGCCTGCCTAATAGCCTCATAAGGATCCTCAAGAAATGGTACGGGCACTCGGGGGCTCTGAGCTCCGTCAGCCTGGGTGGAAATCTCTAGGTCAACAAACACTAGGGTAGACATCCTGTGATAACACGATAAAAGGGTATAAATATTTCATAAAATATCATTATCCAAATTAACAGCATCATTATGCTTACGTATACTATGGAAACCATATGATCGTTTAAGCTCAGATTATTTAGATCTTAATATCTAGGATGAACAATAACAAAGAACAATAGAATGCACAGCGGAATAAACATTAAGAACATTCTTTATTATTGCATAACAAGGTTTCATCATCATCTTTATACAATGACTACTACAAGCCCCAATTCTATGTGATCAATCGTAGAACGTGTTATCTAAACTATAACAAGGAATCAAAGATCCTTGAGGCTAAACCAACCAAACCCTTGGCGTCTACAATTAGACTTGACGCCTAGAACATACACACACTTTCCTGGTGTTTACATCTTTGACAGACAGAAAACTATATCTAGGGGTCTCTTTATATAGTAGAGTCCATCTAGATTTACAAGGGAAAACATAATTGTATAAGGAAACTAAATCTTTTAATTCTTTGATAAACTTCATCTTTATCTTCAAGAATCATATCTTTTAGAATCTTTTATCTTTTGCAGAATATCCTCCACTAGCTTGTAGAATTTCATAATTGTCATTTAAGCCCCTCTTGTTTCTTTTCATTCATTATTTTGTCTTATCAACTCAAAATATATTTCCCAACATCTTACTTAAAAGTCCAACATACATGTAACTAACCTTTAATAAATTATCATTATTTCTACAAAGAAACATTTATAAGATCCATTGAGGTAAGTAACCTCAATTGAATCTCTTGCTTAAAAGACATGCAAAAGTGCATTCTTTGAACACTCTCAACATAGTACATTACGCATTATCACCCTTAAGCATACTCCTAGATTCTAGATGATTCATTATCTCTTAAAATTACAATAACTTACTTTCTCTCTCGTTCAACCGTAGAATTCTACACATCTTGATTAGGATTATGTGAACCAGAATTAAAGCATGTTAGTTGAGTCATATTAGGCCCTGAGTGATAAGACAACACACATTTTATCTTTGCTACACTTCATTAGGCAAATATAGGAATTCTATTTTATCTAACATGAGAATAACTACCGAAGAATCTGTTGCACTAGAAATTCAATTTGACCTAACAGTTGAATTGCTTCCAAGAGTGAAGTTAGGTTCGTGGTATAACCCGTAAAAATGGTCGTGTTTAGCCTGAATTGAGCACCTCTTGTGATAGTCTCATATTTATTCCCTAATTTGACTAAATGACTCCTCCTAAATATGCCTAATGATAGTTTACATCGATAGACTTTGTATCTCATAAGGAGTGCACACTAAGCCAGTAGAAATTAGGCTTTTATTTAGTCAATCTAGACACAATGCACATCACATATGTGCTTTAAAGTTTCAAGATGATAACTTGCTCCCATGTAATGCAATTATACGTCTTCATGATTATCTTGATGCTCAACGTTTATTTGCTTAGCTATTAAATGCATGTCTATTGCAAAGGTATTTGTCTTTTTTCTAGCAATTTAGATAAAATATCTCTTAGTTTATCTAAATAACACATGCTCCTAAATGCTAAATGCTAACTTGTTTTGCATGACAATTGCATTTAAAACTACCATGTTTTGTTTGTGTCATTTTACATGACTTACGTGTTAATTGTGCATCTACACTATGTTAGCTTAATGTATGACAATTAACGTTTAAATGCCATATAGTCTCACACATTAATCTCGTTGATTATTGTGTTGATGCATGCTTAGATAAACTTGCATGCCTGTATCTATATCTTATGCATCTAGGTATATATATTTTCTCACACAAGATTATTTTTATTTGCGTCCGTGTCACAAATCTAAAAAGTCAAACAGAGTCATAAAATGGTCTTATATCTCCTAGAGTCTTCACTCACACATTCCCTTAATCGTCATATCGCCTTCTTCCAAATGATCCACTCTTTTGTCAAGGGAAGGTTAGATACAAATCTAATCCGCCTCCTATTAGGTTTGACAACTTAAATATTTCATCCGAAGTATTCAAGTATCTTTAACTTGCGATCGCAAACGTTAAAGGTCATATCCGAAAATCCATATTCAAGCCTTTTAATTACTTAAGTTAAAACACTCTCCTTTTCTCTTCGATGACAACATTTTTTTCTCTTCGACGAAAACATTCTTTCTCTTCGATGAAAACATTCTTTCTCTTCGACGAAAACATCCTTTCTCTTCGACGAAAACATTATTTCTCTTCGACGAAAACATTCTTTCTTTTCGACGAAAATATTTTTTTCTCTTCAACAAAAAAAAACACTCTTTCTCTTCAATAAAAACATTCTTTGTCTTTCGGGAAATTGCGATCATACCTCTTTCTTCTCACTCAATCACGCCTTTACAACCATATAGATGGCTAATTCCTTTCATCCACCATTTCCACTACTACCTTTAAGACAACCTCATACCTCATCGTTATGAACATTCATATTGCTCTAGAAGAGCTACATAACTTCGTGGATGTAGTTTATCGTACGCTAACCACCATCCATCTTGACATTTTCAAGCTCGTCGCCTCCATCTTTGTTTGTTTTCTTCTCTATTTATTTATTTCTTTTGCGGATGAAACACACCGAAGATATGTCACCATTTCCTTCGGGACAATGTCTAAAAGGAAACATCTTCATTGATAAGGTTGCATCTGAAGATAACATCGCCGACATTCTTTCTTTACCCCTTAAACGTGAATCATTTAATTATCTTCGTCTTGGTTTAGGAATGATGAAACATATTTTGTAAATCGCTCTTTTTTTTCTTCCAGTCTTGATTCTAGTCCGTGTTCCATTCCGTGTCGTGACAACTTAACTATTTCATCCGAAGTGCTTTAAGTATTTTTAATTAGCGAAATGCAAATTAAAATGTCACTCCTTTCACAAAATTCGTCAAAAATCAAGCCCTCTCCTGTTGGCGGTCTGACGGCCCCCAGATATATCTGGGACCGCTGGTAGCAGGCTTGTAATACCACTCATTCTTTTCAAAATCCATGACCAAACCCTCCCTCTCTTCTGTTGCTACGAGCTGACGTCTACTCTACACCCAAACTTATGACCAATATCTCTCTAAAGATCAATGGGTCATCCTCATATCCCAATTCTCATAAGTATCGTTGCTTATGGTGTCAATAGTCAAGTAAATTTCGTAATGAAATACGTCTCATTCTTAAACACAATCTTTACAATCACCATACTCACAAATCCCCTCACATCTCGTAAATGTCTTTTCTCACCTCAAATGGTCTTTTCATTTCCAAACGGTTCTTCTCACTTTCAATAGTCTTCTCTTTCTAATAGTCTTCTCACTTCTAATAGTTATTTCACTTCTAATAGTCTTTTTGCTTCTGATGTTTCATCAAACTTGTAACAACCGGTAATTTTTCAAACTTATTATAATAATGAATTATACTTATTATTATTTATATTTCACTTTTGAACATTTCCGAACTCATTTGACTTGAAAACAAGAACATATCTCGCAAATTGTGAAAAACCGCACACAACGCGTACCGACACGATAATAATTAAATTTATATTTAATTATCAGAATTTATTTAATTAAAATATTTAATAAATTATTTAACATTTTATTCAAAAACGTTTGTTAATAACACGAATATTCAAGTTAAAGTTTCATTTTACGGACAAAGCTTACCCCTGATACCCGATGACTACCCAATAAATAACAAACATTTTAAATAAATTTTATACAACATTTATGAAATACTAGTCGTGTAAATACTTACTCTTCGTGGAAAAACTATTTTAAACACAACGACACATATTTCGGGTCCTCGGTCAAACGTTATCAAACCTGAACGAGTCCCGAGCCGTATTAATACAAAAATTACAATAAAGACCCATGTGAATAAATTTACACCATCACCCCTCAACTATTGTGCACCTTCCACTTTGTTTTGATTACTTTTGAGTATAAATAAGATGCACATTAGGGTTTCTCTCCTTTTCAAACCCTAACACTACAAAAACCTAGCCTCCACTTATAACTCTCTCCTCCTCCTCCTCCTTGTTCTCAGCCGAAATCCACCACTCAAACACCATCATCATTACTAAAAATCCCTCATACAACCATCATCTTGTTGTTAAAATCATCGACCAAGGCCCTATGCAAAGTTTCAAGCTTTGAATCAAAGTATTGAAGAAGTTGTGAAAAATCTTATGAAAAAGAACTTGTGGGCTGAAGTTAAAGTGTTATTGGAAGGATTTGATTGTGTTTAATATCACCTAGGAGTTGTGGTCTTGGTCTCTTGTTGGGTTCGAACCAAACACGCCCCATAGGGAGGGTGTGTGTCTTTTATTTTTGCTTGATTTATATTCTAGTAAGCTCTAATCTTCTTGTGTTATTTTATTTCACATTATACTTCATTATTTTTATTTAACGATTTTTGGGTTTGATGTGTATTTGTGTTTATGAGGACTCATGGTGATGGGTATGGCATTAGAAGGTTGTTAGGATGATAGAAACATTAGTTAGGTTGTTTGATTGAAAGTTGTTAGAATATTGAAATGGGACAGCAGGCGGTGGGAGTGTTTTCGAAATATATTTGGCTTAAGGTCTGTGATTTTATGACTTGGTTGGGTAGATAATTGTCTAAGGTATAAGTGGCGAGTTGGATGGGCCCGTAACTCATCTGGATGACCAAGATATGATCGAATTAATGAAACTAATTTTATCGAGCACTTAGGAAATTTAGTGCAGATAGTTTGACACATTATGGAATATTTTTGGCTTAGAGCCTACTGTATCTTTACATAAATGGATAGATTATAATCTCAGGTCCATATGGTGAATTGGATGGAGTCGTATCTCCTTCGGATGAGTGAGATGCGTCTAAATAAGTGAGCTAGTCTTAAAAACGAACCTAGAATTTACTAGGCAGATTGTTTGACCTAAAATGGATAACTTTTGAACTAGATACTACTGGGTTTTTACATGGGGGAAGGGTATAACATGATAGGACCATGTGGTTCTTTGGATAAAGCCGTAACCATTCCAGATGAATAAGTTACGACCAAAATGGCTAGAATAACTAGAGATTGTGCCCAGATTTTCAAATGAATTTATGTACATATGTTTTCATACTAAGTACCTTATTTTCCAAGTCAAACCTAATGTAATTAGATAAAATTAGACATGGGTTTTTGTTTTGGGTCAAACGGAGTTGTAAAATGGGAATTATGTGGAAAACGGTGGAGCGGGAAAACCTTTCAAATAATCAGATTTGGTACTTGAGGGTAAAATGATAATTTCACTTAGGATCTGATCACTTTGGGTTAATTCTCTTGTAATCTCAGTAAACTAGAGTCTAATGGCTTGTTTGAGGCAAAAACCTCATGTCTATACCTTTTACGAATTTTGAGTTAGAGGTTCATTAAGACGGGGTAGGGGCGGAAATTTATATTCACGCGTAGTTTAAAACGAATTAATATATATAAATGAAATTTTAAAAATGTTGATTAAGGGGTAAAACATACTTAACATATAAGATTAGTTTAAAACAGATCCTAATGGGGTGTTTGGATTAGATAAACTTGGATAAAAGAACTAATAGGTCGTCATACCGTATCATGAGTATTTCCTTGTATCTTGTGTTTATTTTCGTTGTGTGAGTTTTAATTCGCCATACTAAGGCACCGTTCCTTTTAGGTGATACTTAGGAGCGTTTGGATACGCGGCATTCTTGACGCCACTTCTGTGTTTATCGATCTTTCGCTTAACGGTGAGTTTATAGCCCCACGTTTTACTCGTTTTACATATACTTTAACACTTTTTGGGGTAAGAATACATGCACATTTACAAATTGTTACATACTTGACTTCATAACTTGTTTATATACTCGTTTACATACACGTTTACAAAATTGCTTACATACTCATTACAAACTCATTTACATGATTGATTACAAACTCGTTTACATGCTCCTTTACAAACTTGTTAAATACTCGGGTGTTCCAGGTAGGGCATCTGTATGAGTACATGTCCATTAAATAAATGTTCGGGTGTTCCAGGTAGGGCATCTGTATGAGTACATGTCCATTAAGTCAATGCTCGGGTGTTCCAGGTAGGGCATCTGTATGAGTACATGTCTAATAAATAAATGTTGGGTGTTCCAGGTAGGGCATCTGTATTAGTACATGTCTACAAATAAATGCTCGGGTGTTCCAGGTAGGGCATCTGTATGAGTACATGTTTATTAAATCAATGCTCGGGTGTTCCAGGTAGGGCATATGTATTAGCACATGTCCGTTATTTCTGTTAGAGCATCAGTTTTATGAACTTAGTGTAATCGTAATCACTCTTTTGGATATTGCATACTAGGCAATACCCACTTTACAAATCTTTGATTTCAACATTCATACTTATATTTTTGTGACTATTATAAGGATTAAAATGTTCATACACACTTTACAAATCTTTGATTTTCAACATTTATACTTACATTTTTGTGACTATTATGAGAATTGAAATGGTCATGCTTACTTTACAAATCTTTGATCCAACATTTATACTTACATAAACCTATGAACTCACCAACTTTATGTTGACACTTTTAAGCATGTTTTTCTCAGATGAATTAGATGTTTAGCTTACTTGATGTGCATTGGAGTCTAAATATTTCAAGATTTCTTCCAACGACTCATGTAGAGGTCATTCTCTCACATCTTGTGCAAAGGTACTCATGAAGTAATGATATGTGTGAAAACACATATCCATTTTATATCAAAATAAACCCAATAAAGACCAAAAACATAATAAAAATGGCAAAGATATGCTTGTTTTTGTGTTTTGAATGTGCAGGTACGGATAAAGCAAAAACCACAAGAAAACTCGGGTTGTTGTTTCCAGGTTGGGGTTGCTGTATTTCGGGGTACAGGGGTGGAAAGCAATGCGCGGGGGGTTCCAGGGTGGGCTTAGGTTAGTGCAACCTGCGGCCGGAGGCGGGGGTGTGAGGTGCGCGAGATGCATGAGGGTGGGAGGTTGGGTCAGGGGTTGAGGTTGCAAGCGGGGGGGAGTGGGCCGGTGTGGCATTGTCCTCGGGTCTTATGCGGGGGGTGTGGGACTTCTCACTGGAGTAGTTGTGGGGTGGGGTACGTGGAGATGGAAGGGGGTTATTGGGCTGAATCTCTTGACATTGACGGGGGGTGGGCTATCATTTATTCTTACTGTTTTGGTGGGAACTATTAGGGAATGGAAATGGTAAGGGGCATGCTTACTTTACAAAATCTTTGATCCAACATTTATACTTACATTACCTATGAACTCACCACCTTTATGTTGACACTTTGTTTTTAGCATAGTTGTTCTCAGATGAATTAGTATTTTACCCGTTTTTTTTCCCATTTTCGACAATCCCCTTTTTTTTTAGCTTACTTTTGATTGTGCACTATTGAATCTGAAATATTTCAAGATTTTCTTCCAACGACTATGTTATGAGGTCATTCTCTCACATCTTTGTGCAAAGGGTACTCATGAAGTAATGAATGTGTGAAAACACATATCCATTTTTTATATCAAAAATTAACCCAAATTTTAAAGGACCAAATCATAATATAAAAAAATGGCAAAGATATGCTTGTTTTTGTGTTTTGAATGTGCAGGTACGGATAAAGCAAAAATCCACAAGAAAAACGGTTGGTTTGTTATTAAAAACCGGGCAAACTCGAACACATGTTCGGATGTAATAAGGAATAAAGACAATAAGGAATGCTCACATAAAGACGGGGGGGTGGAGGGATAGCGGGGAGGAGGGAGGGGAGCTATCAAAGTCAAACTAGGCGTCAAACACGGCAGTCAAATGTGGTCAACAAAAGTCAACATCACAAGAGGACAAAACTTCAAATATTTCCAAATCAATCCCTCATAAATTCCAAAGTTACATAAATGGTCCCTTTACCTTAACGGGCTAAAAACCTTTATAGTTAACATTTGTTAACTATTAACAACAAAACACCAATCTAAAGCCTGGGCCCAATCTAATTCACCCAGCCCAATACCCTTTTTATAAAAACCCCGAAGTCAAACAAGCCCACACCCCTAGTCAAACATACCAACCGTTTTAAATGGTTTTGTTAAAAACGGCGCGGACTAATTGAACAATTTACTGTTATCGTTATTAGGTATACCATTAAGTTAAAATCATAGGGCTAATGTAAATTGAGGGCATAAAAGGAAGATTCAAGTGATAAGGTCCACGTTGGCTAAGTCATACATCATCAAGGCTCTCCTATTGGTCAAACCCAAGGAAGAATGACACGGTGGCAAGTGAGAAAGTACAAGGAAGTGGATAATTTACACTATAAACACTCACAAAAGAAGCACAAAAGGAATAAGCTACGGATTGTCACGTTGGCAATCCGTGTGAGCTTAATTTTGATCTAACGGCTAAGGAGTGCTTTCCAATCATTGAAGGAATGTACGGATTAGATTGAAGGGAGCGTGTAGAGCAGGTTATGGACCTAGAAGCTTCACACTCAGGCTATAAAAGCCTACTTCACACACGGGATGGGCGTAATAGGAGTAGAAAGTAGGTAGGTAAATTAGATTAGTTTTTAATTTTCAGCTTATTATTTCCTTTAAAATGTAATTTCATTTCCAAGCTTTGTAATCTTTTAAACTTTTAATAAAATTCAGTTTCATTTCATGTCTTAAATCAAGCTTTTACTTAAAATTTAAATCTGCCTTTGTTTATGCTTAATTTCCAATTCAAATTACCTCAGCTTTATTATTGGATGATGAACCAAATCTGGAAGGGTTCATGGACACCACTGGCTTGTTCTAAACAAGCCATATATTGTTGATTAGCTCAATTGAGCATTTGTATTCCCTGTTTAGAACAAAGGATCAAGTAAGTTTCATTTTTCCTTTTATAAGCTTTACTTTGCATTTCTAGCTTAATCTGCTTAACTTCTGCTTATTACTGTTTATTTGTGCTTATTAATGCTTATCTTAGTTATTAGATGCCTTTTATAATTGATAATTAGTTTAAATGTTTAGCTTTCACTAATTTTCTATAAATCTGTAAAAAAAACCAAAAATAAGTAGCTTAGCTTTTAGATTCTTAATTCTAGCTTAATTGATTTTGGATTTATGTTTGTTAAGCTTGTTATAAGCTAATTGATATCTGGTATTAAAGTTTTGTCCTCTAGATTTTAATCTTAAGCTTAAAAGAAATATGTCATAAGCTTAAAGGGGTGTTTGGTTTAATGCAGTTTGACCTTTAATAGTCAAAGGGAATTGATAAAAGTTTTTGAACTAGTTTAGATTTGGATTAAAATGAGTAGTAAAAGAGTTTTCAAAGTTCAGTTTGCAAATTTTTAAAAGTTAAAGCTAGTTTACTTTGTGCCTGCACCAGGGGACTTTTTCCTCTTTTCTTTGATTGTTAAAATTTGATCCAAGCCTTCCTAGGCTTGGATTTTATTTGCTAGGTATTCTTAGACACTCAATAGGAGTGTCTAGTGCAGGGTTATCCCTTAAGGATACCTGCAAGTTTGGTTTACCCATTTGGTCATTTGCATCAGCAGTAGTAACAACAGTTACTACTGCTGTCTTTTTAGCATCATTTAAGCTAGCTTTAGTAGGATTTAGATTTTAAAATTTAGTAAGTTTATAGATTAGATAAAGGTTAAGATAGTTTAAAACTTGTTTTCAATTTCTAGCTTATTACTTAGGATTAATTTAGCCTTAAAAGTTCATCAAAAATCTCAAAAAGCCAAAAACAGTATTAACTAGTCTTAGCTTTTAAATTTTGATTTCTAGCTTATAAGTTTGTTTTTATGATTTGGATTAATAGTTTATAAGTAGGTTGTTAAGTTTTCAAAAGCTCAAATCCTGAATTAGCTTATTGTGCAAACTAGCTTATCTAGTTTTTGAGCTTATCTTGGTAGTACCTGAGTTTACCTCTTAGATCATAGGATTAAGATAGCTTATAGTGTTTCCAGTTAAGTTAGCTTATTAAATTTAGCTTCTACACATCTTAAGCTTTCTAGGACATCTTTTAGTTTTGAAAATGGTGTTTAAATAAGAACTTTGTGCTTAATTTAGTGTAGAATAGCTTTTTAAATCTCAAATCACAACTTTCTGTAAACAGCTTATTAAAAAGCTTTTTGAGAGCTTAATTTTGAGTTTCAGCTAGTAGTCACTTTATTAAAGTTGTTTAAAAAGTTGTCCTCTATAACTTTTGTTCTTTAAGTTTTTTTATAAAAACAAAAAAAAAAGAGAAGTGGAAGTCGGGGGTGAGCAAGACTCGAACTCCCGACCTCAACACCTCAACCTTTTATAAACACACACACCACACCTTACCGCTGTGCCATGGGGTCTTTTTCATAAGACCCTTGCACTATTAATTTCTTATACTCATTTAGCTTTATAAGCTCTTATAAGCTGGTAAGCTTATTTCGCAGCTTATTTAATAAGCTGTGATCTCGGGCTTATTTTTCCTAGGATTTAAATAGTTTAAGCTATTTTCTGTCATTTTTCTAGAATTTTTAGAGTTTGTTTAGTATTTTTAATCATTTATTTTCATTAAAAACTTTAAAAAATCATAAAAAATAGAAAAATAATCAAAAAAATATAAAAAAAATTTAGAAAATTTTCTTTTATCATTAAGTTCGTAGTAAAATTAGTTTGACTCTTGTTGGTCTATTTTTGAGCATTTTAGCTTTTAGGGCTCGGTTTTCGACTCTCGTTATTCGTTTTTGTGATTTCTTTCAAATTTTATCGTTAAGCTTTCAAATTTTGCAAATCCCTTTATTTTTACTCATAGAATTAGATTATAAATTCAAATTCTAGGTTAAGGTGCTAATTAGAGTTTATTTTGTCATTTCCGTTTTTTGTCCGCGTGTTCAATTATTTTTCTTGCATTTAATTGTTTTAATTGTTTTTAGTCGTAGAAAATCATTCAAAAAGTTGAAAATCATTCATAACATTGTCCAAGCTAAATCGAGGGTATCAATTCACATTTCTTTAGGATACGACCCGGTAATCATTTACCGGTTAATATACGTATTATAATATATTATATATATTTTAAAGAATTTCCTTTTCACCTTTGTCCTCAAGGGTAAATTGGTAATTTTCCATAGTATTATATATTATATTTTTACGTGTGTTAGATTCTACGAATCAAGTAACGCTCCCGGACATAATTCCATTGCGACCCAATTTGGGGGTGTTACAGATTGGTATTCAAAGCTAAGGTTATAAAGAACTAGGTTGCATATTTTACCTAGACTATAACCATTTTCTCAAAGATTGCATCGCATCAAACTTTTTCATGTGCATACACACTACTTGCATACTTGCTTACATTATTTGCTTACATGACACACATACATACATATATGCTTACATCCCTTATGTATATTTATATTTATTTATAAAAGAGTTATTTATATAAATACTAGAACATTTCTTAATGCAAGGTAATACTATAAACTTGTATGTCCTAAACATTATCTAAACATTAATTTATCTTATATGATATTTTGACATCATTCATTTATGCCATGATGCATTCCATTTCGCCATGCTTATTCTTTAAAAACAATATTGTTTTACTATATAAATGCTATTTATATACATACTTGATTTTCATTCCAACCTCTACAGACATTGTGAGTTACACAATGGTCTCATTTTACTTATAAGACATTGTGAGTTACACAATGGTCTCACGTATTTCTCAGACATTGTAAGTTATACAATGGTCTCTAAAACTTTTTTCATAACCTTATACAATATCATTTTACACGAAACCCGTCACAGTTTTGTTTACATGGAATTATATGTGAATCTAAGTATTACAAGTTTTGTATGGACGGGACTCGTAATAGCAGATTGATATGATAATTGTTATGTTAACTCGTTCATAAAGACCTTTATCTTATTTACTTTAACCGTGTACTCATCAACTATTTTGAACACTATATCGATCTCCCCTGATTGTTTTACTCCCTGATGTGTGCTTAAACACACATCGTTTTTACCCCGAAAAACACTATAAAACGGACTAATAATCATAAAATATGAGTAATTATATTGCAGATATGTTTGGTTTGTGTTATTATGTCTTGCAGGTACAAAGGATTGAAAACAATGCATAAACGTTGATTTTTGGGTGAGTTTCGATGACGTTTTCATGTTTATCGATATTCAAACGAAGTCGTAAAAATTCCCCGAGCACTCCATTTGAAAGAGCACAAAATTACGAGTCCATCGGTACTTTTCTCACCTTTTGACACGGTCCAAATAATTTTATTTGAGCCGGTTAAAATCTATTTGACCATTTGTTTATAAAGAACCCGACCCAACCATTTAGCCCATAAAAGAAACCAAGTATGTATATATGATTAAACGGATGCCCAGCTCAGATGGAAAGTGTGGGTGCCTTAGTTTTTTAACCTCAAGGTCCCATGTTTGATTCTGGCGAGCTCCATTTTGTAGGTCCTTAGTCTTGGATCTATATAGCCTTTGTAAGACAATAGTTAACTTGAATAAATCCAAATCAACTATGTGAGAGACACTGACTATGAATATCAAGTGTTAATGCGGAATCTTAACACAAGAATTAAGAAGAACA
>BQNB010118118.1:4561-21050 GCA_026074375.1 Tanacetum coccineum | reverse complement strand
TTTTGGTTATTTTAACTTGTTTTTAAAGGTAAAAGGTGTGTGTAATTAAACACATACCATGCATCTACACCATCTAAGCTAGGTTATGGTTTGTATGACTCCCTCTTTCCTATTGTGGTCCAATAGGGTGCTTCCTCTTAACCAAGTTCAATTCCTTTTACTCCGAATACTGACCTAGTGATCCCTTCTCCTACTGCAATTTTGGCTTTCCTACAATCTATAACTACATTGGCGGTTGCTAGGAATCCTCTTCCTACTAGCAAAGGGGTTTCGGGGTCATTCTTTATGTCGATTACGTAAAAGTCGGTTAAGAGTTTTAGTCTTCCTATATGGACTTTGACATCTCTAACAATCCCAATAGGATAAGACTTGGTTCCATCTACTAACCCGAAGACATGGTTAGTTTCCTCTAATAGTCTGATGTTGAGTTTTTTGAAGAGGTATAACGGGATTATGTTTACGCAAGCTCCTAAATTAGCTAATGTATCAAAAGGTTCGGAGTCTCCTAGCCTACAAGGTAGAGTGAATAGTTCGGGGTCTTCCATTTTTTAGGCATCTCAGCTTGGATAAATACGGACCTATTTTTGCCTACTTCTAAGCTTTCTAAGTATTTGTCCAGAATTGCATTATACATTAGAGCATGAGTTAGGACTTTGAGAACCAGCAGGTTGAGATGCAAATCCTTGAATTTATCTTCTAGAGTTTGCTCAGGTTCTTCAGTTTGTTGTGTTCCAATCCCCATTCCCGTTTGTAGCTGGCTCTTCTAGGAATGGTTTGTCTTAGTGGAACATGTTTTGACAACATTGATCGAAGTGGAGGGGTGAGATGAGCATTGGGGATCTACTATTAGGTAAGAACGAGCAGACAAAACTGGAGAGGTGGAGTTAACATTCAGTTTTAGGTTCTTAACTGTGTCGCTAGAAAGTGCTCCTGCAATTCAATCAGTGATGGCCTTCAAGACTGTGTCAATTTTGTTGGTCATCTTGCTTTGTTGTTGTTTGAAATCGGCTTCAAACTTAGACAATCTAGCGTCTTGAGATGCCATGAAGTTGGACACCAATCCTTTGAGATTTAATTGATTGTTAAAACTTTGAGGATTGTTGTTGAAGGAGCGGTTCAGGAATGAATCGTTTGGCTGAAACCGATTAGGTGGGTTTGAAAAATTATTTTGAGAATTTAGGGGTTGTCTCGACCTAAGGTTTGGGTGACTTTCCATGACGGATTGTAGGTGTCACCAAGATTGTTTTGCTCGGGTTTGAAAGTGTATCACTTACCTCCCGCTTCGTCAGTAAGCGAGGATGCATAATCGACGAAAGCTTCCTCAGGATTTTCCATGCAGTACTGAGTGTCTTGGGGACCACTGCAGATATCACATGAAGAAGTGATTTTGTTCACTTAAATAGGTTGCTTAGGAGCAAGATAAGCTTCCATCAAGTACTGGACTTGATTTTCGAGCTCGATGAGACGACTGTCGGATGTACTCGGGACATCTTGAGGCAAAGAGATTGCCTTGACCGATTTAGTGAAGTCCCTTGGGTCGTTCCAACTTTCGTTGTCATAGAGGGTGAGGTCCTCTAATAATGCCCAGGATTCTTCGACGATTCTATCACTAAGCTTACCACCATCCGATTGGTCAATGGCTCGTTTTGTGGCTGGATTGACATGGTCATAAAAGATTTAGACTTGGAGCCAAAGGTCGATGCCATGATGAGGGACTTTTTGGAGTAAGTCCTTGAAACGAGTCCATGCTTCAGAAAGAGACTCCTTGATGTTGTTGGAACATAAGGATGTCATTGCGGAGTTTTGCAGTCCTTCCCGGTGGAAAGAATTGAGCAAGGAAACGAGTAGTAAGATCCTCCCACGTGGATATGGATCTTGCTGGAAGACATTCAAGCCAATTGCTAGCTTGATCGTGAAGGGAAACCTGAAATAAACACAGGCGCGTTCTTTCCCTATTTGCAACATCAAGGTCGAGTGAGTCCACAAGTTTTAAGAAATCCTTGAGATGTTGGTTTGGATCCTCGAACTGAAGTCCGTGGAATGAGCATCCATTTTGCACCAATCGGATGGTGTCGGATCAAAGAGGTACCACATTGTTCCCTTCGGAGAACTCAATGGTATTCCTTCACTTTGAGGAGCTCAATGGTGTTCCTATAGCCCTCATGGATAGGTTTGGAGTAATCTACGAGAGTACGAATATCATTCGCGTCTCTTATAGTGGTTGACGAGAATGATTTACAAAATGATTTACGAAACAAATAACACAAAGAAAAGATAGACTACGAGAAAGCGAAAATAACGAAAATAAATTCTCACTTGAAAGGATTCAAGAGAGTAGACCTAAGTTAAAAAATAGTCGGAACCTAACTATTCCCCACGCAGCGGCGCCAAAAACTTGATGCGGTTGTCGTTAGACATCAACAAGAAGTTTTACAACTCCCTAGGCTATGCACCTAATCGTTGTAGTGTAGTATAGGCAAGACTCGGGGGTTGTTATCGTTCTCTAAGGGAATAGGTTAGGAAGGCTCGATCAAGATCTAACAAAGGCCTACGGGGTTAAGAGAAGATTCTTTTTGTATTTTTATAATTTTATGAAAGCAGTAAAATATCATTGGTTTGAGAGGTTGGTTTGTTCTATCTAATTAAACTAATTATATATCTAAACTACTAGTGATAACTTTATGATAAAAACATGTATTTACTTAATCATGTACTACTCATTTGATTGCTTCTCCTAATCCCGTTGCTTTGTCACACTTGTGATGATCTGTGTAAGTATTTCCTAAGTCATGAACGAATTACATGAACTCGCCGTCTATTTAATATTCCGTTAAGGAAATGCACAAGTAAGGTAGTATGAAGACTATTACAAGGCCCCTAAGAGTATATTAAATGCAATTGAAATATCTTAAGAGGGATCAACCATATTAGGGGTATGGTAGTACGAAGACTGTTACCGATAGTATCCTTTCTACACACTCACGTTTCCCTAGACGTCTATACCAATTTAATATCTTATGGCTAGTTTTGTAAAGCCTAACACGCACATCCATCACAAGAAGCAACATTAAAAGGATCTACAATTTAAGTTTCATACAATCATAAGTGAATACAAGGGAGAGTTTAGCCTAGCATGTTATAAAGAAAGCAACAACATAAATCAATCAAACAACACATAGACATGTTAAATGATTAAAGATAAACAATATTACTTGATTAAAACATGGATTAAAGGTAGTTACAGTAGGGTTTTAAGGCCCTAAAGATGACCTAAAAGCTGCTAGAATGATTATGGTTCATCTCCCAAAAGTTATACAAAGTTACACACTCAAAACCCTAAAATCGGTTTTGTATATATAGGAAAAATGACGTGACGGCATCGCTTTGAATCCATGACGCCGTCACCATGTCGATGTAACTAGATCCAATTTAAGGCGGCTACGCTATGACGCCGTCACAAAATCCTCGACGCCTTCCCTTTGAAAATCACGACGCTGTCGCTTTATACTAGCGACGTCTCCACGCTCTGTATGCGTGGTTCTTCAAGATACTTGGTGTAGAGCCGTAGTCTTGTCCCTTTCTTCTCTAAATGAGCCCAAGTCACGTGCATTTCCTCCAAATGTCATCCAAGTGCTAAAAACCTGAAAACAAACGATTAAGCATATAATCTGGGCATATTTGCATGATTTAGGGGGTTAAATGACCCTGAAATAGTGTATAAAATGACACCTCATCACTAAAACCCAAAGTAATATCATGAAACCATATTCAAAGCGCCCTTCCCTAATACAAACTACTAAAGGCCACAAATGGCACTTATGACATACTACGTACTAATACATAGTATGTTACTTAATCGTTTGTTAAACACAAAAGAAACACCCCATCCTCCTAAAACCTGCAGCGACGAAACACATATATAACCCACCAAAAATCAAAATTGAACTAATTAACTCAAATAGAAGATCAAATCAACATCTACAATCAATCCTAACATCATAAACATCATCAATTGTAAGTCAATTCATCTATTTTTTTCAAATTTGTGTATAGGGTTCATGAGGAACACAAAATCAAAAATTAGGGATTTTCATTTTTCTTTTATGTGTATGCAATTTGGACTATAACAACACAATGTATAACTAATATGCTTCTGGTAGACATAAGATTTGCATAACTAAGTGAGTTTGTCAAAATACTCATTCGTACAAAAACCCCAATTTTCTTTCAAAATCACTCGTTAGGAACACTGATGACATCAAATAACATCACTTTTATAGCATCATTTATCCCATGTAAATAAGCCATTTTGTATAATTTTTGCCAAGAATTGTTACTTAATCGTTTGTATTTGAGAATTGTAGTAATTATGGAGTACTTGGTGAAGATTAGCTAAAAGGCACACATTCTGGAGCTTAAACGAATAAATATGAAGAAACTAATTTTGACATCTTATACGCCGTATCCATCAAGGAAGATACGGCATATCTGTGCCTGCACTTCACTAAAGACCCCGAAGGAACAAGATTTAATACTCCATATCCACAAGAAGTCTATACGCCGTATTCAAGATATAGTAATAAAATATTCTGGAAGATATCGAACGTGGTCCCTACTCCAAGAAACCCCTGATACGCCGTATCCAGTATTGACCTCAAAGTCACTACCCGTAACCACAAAATTCCATACTATAAATAACGAAAACCTAAAAAATGGGTTTCAGGTACTAAATCATTTTTTCCGATACTTAACCCATAAAAATTCAATTTTCAGAAGAGAAGAAGACAGAAGAGGTCGAGCATAGTAACTAATTCCGTATGAAACACCCTTGTAAACTCCTAACTCTTGTATTGTTCATGTTATTTGGTAACATTCATTAACATTCGGTAGCTTAGCCTTGGCTAATTATTACTCTTGTATGAATAAAGATGTTTGAAGGCTAATACCTTCGGACTATTACCATAATTATAGTAAAGTATGAAAGTATGGAATTGTTAAATCGATTGCTTAAATATCGATGATTGCTTGTTTAATGTTTATCCGATGTATACTAGTTATAAAGTGCTAGAATGTGCGACCTAACATTCAACAGGATCAAGTTAAACGGTACCAAGTAATCTAGATGCGGAGATGGCACTCCGTAATAGATAGTAATTATATACATCTAGATCCAATAGGATCACGAATAATGACCAATCTTATGTCTTTAGATTGGCGAGCCTTAAGTATGGAGCCAGGCTGGTGACCCTTGGGATGCAACGAGTATGTTCTATTAATAGGTAAAGACTTGGTTAGTGGACTACTAAGTGTACTGAATTGCCTTTAAGCATTATGTGGGTAAAGACTTATGATCTAGAGTTTTAAGCACGTATCACCATTTCTTAACAAACCCCTAAAGATGAGATCATAATCAGCACATACGGATGCTTTGATGCGGGAATACATTAATTGGATAGAATTCAACGTATCTAGTTCTAGAAGAGTAACTCCTAAGACAAAAGTAATTGATATACCGCTTCACGATAAGTAATCCATTGCACAAATAAACACACCAACGTTCTACAATGAATAATCATGGCTAAAAAAGTTTTCTAATATTTAGGCATCTAGACCGCTCTATATATCTTTTTGTTATTTACTGTGCGTGTGTAATTGTTTCTTAAGCTCTTTATCTTCTGTTAATTTACTTGCGTGTTTTATTGTGTTCTTAAGTTGATGCTTAGTCAGCTACAAAACCAATGCCAGGTCTCTCAGCTGAAAAACCCGCATTAAACTTCATTTGAATTAGGATTACCATAGGTTTAGTCATAAGGTTTAACTTAGAATATAAATAACTTTAGTCAGATAACCAAAATATTTAATAAATTGCAGAGAAGTTTCACTCTCATTAGTGATCGCATGCTCATGACCCTACTTACCAAGGAAACTCCCATAGTTACGCGAGTACACTGCCCGTTAAAATGTTATTTTTGGTAAAGTCGGCAAAATATAAATTTAAAACTTGAAACATAAATTACAACCTCACAACGAAACATCAAGTTTTTGGCGCCGTTATCAGGGAGTGAAAACTTTAATCTTGATTTTTATTTGATATTTTGGTTTTTAACATTAGATTAGTCTAACCCCTAGGATTAGTGTAGTTTAGAAAAGTTAATAATTCTGTATTATCGTTTGTTTGCATATTGTGTTTGTGAAGATATGGCGTATTCAGTTTACTAAATACAACGTATAAGCTATTTGATAGTCTTCTTTCCTAGCAAGTTCACTACAGGTAAAAGAATGGAAGACCCCAACATTACCATGGAAGATTATATCAAGATCGAGGAAGAGAAAGCTCGTAGGCGTGGTAAGGTGTACAACAGGGAAACTACTACGTATGGAAGAATCTGGTATGATGATGACGTTTGCGACCTCAGAGCCGTTGAAACCGAATTCCCAGCTATAATCTTTAATGACGAATTAACAACTGAAAAAGCACTCTAGTGTGAACCCACACTGTAAGTTCTCTTAACAACAGTAAAATTAACTTTAGAAAATCGTTTGACGAATCCGACGATGAAGATTACACGGTAATTTTGACAAAAACTCATTTTCTTATAAAATAATTTATGTCAATGATTTGAAAACGGATTCGGAAAATGATAATGAAAAAGTCAATATGCTTTGTTCCGTCACCCGAGCCTACGGTAAGTTATTTTGATTATTTAGACTTCTTTAAAGATTTTGAGAATGAATTTCCAGCCATTGTTTACCATGAGCTCTAACGTCTAAATTAGATTCCTCAACTAAACCTATTGAAATTCCTCATCGTATCGATGAATTTGATTTGAAAAACTAAAACATCATTGTCTGAATGTGATGAAGAGGAACAAAATGTTGTGTATTTTAATGATCTATTCCCTTTCAACATAATTTATCTCGATGATCTAGAGTTGGATAAAGACAATGACAATAATAAAATCGATATAATACAGTCTTCAGATGGTGATGTAATAAAAATCAATGTACAAGGGTCAAATAATCTTCTGGAAACAAACCACGATAGAATCAGTAAAATTTTCAATGTAAAAAGTTTTATCATGGAATTAAAAGTTAATATCGTGGCTTGTAACTATCTTATCAACGTGATGCTGTTAAATCTTATTAAGAATTTATATGTGCCGTTTGGCATCCCGTTCGACCCTAAGTTGTTTTATAAGGATGGTGTTTAAACAAGGAAGTTGCGGAGGCCAAGGTACGTTTTCTTTACTTTGTTAAATCTAGGAAAAAGTGGTCTCCAAGAACGGATACGACGTATTAGGTAAACACCTATACGCCGTAGCCACTGCTTTTAACTTACGTTGACTAAGTCAACAAATTTGCCCAATACGGCGTATTGGACAAAAACCAATACGGCGTATCGAGTTTGGGTATAAAAACCCAACTGATACGCCAGATCAGTTTTCACACACACAAACTCACTCACTATCTCAAATTTACCAATGTAAAATTCGGATCAAATTCTTTCTCGTTATTGTTCTATATCATCCGTCCTAATCGCAAGGTAACATACTCAATCCCGACCACTCTTTACTTTTCGATTTGATTTTAGAATTAGGGTTAGGGATTTGATTGGGATTTTGAGAGTTTGTTTTGAATATACCATTATAACTCGCCTTGGATCCTTTCTCCCCTGTGAATAAGTAAAAGTTTTGAGATTGGTAATGGGTCAAATGGGTAGAAATATGAATCCCTTTTTCAATTTTAACGGCAGAATCAATACGAAGTATAAACCAAATGGATACGGCATATCGATAATACCCTATACGGCGTATTGATCTCCTATACGCCGTATCAGCCCTCAGACCAGAATGACAAATCTTTGTACCGATTTCGTTAAATTTTGCAGATATGGCACTTCCACCCAGAGATCAGAGACATCAGTATCTTAGGTTTGAGGGTTTTGAGTATACAGATGTTGATGTTGCATATTTTGAGATAAGGTTGGGTAAGATCTACAATAGAGAGGTACATCAGGTATTGGTTTTGGATTTTGAGAGTTTGCCAGCTGAGATGGCTGATGGGTTGACTGTAGGATGCTCATGGAGCATAGAGGCGCTCAGGGGCAAAGTGTGTTCACTAGCCGTGCTTAGAGGCGATTATTTGAGGTGTGTGGCCCACTTCTATTTGAGCTCTTTATGGAGTTCTTTAGTACATTTAGGTTTAGGGTGGTGATTCTTGATATTGATGTTGCGGATACGCTTCAGTTCTAGTTGGGTGGGGCTAAGCGTCGCATGAGCTGGAGGCAGTTCAATTTGGCTTTGGGGTTACACACACCAGAGGAGATGCAAACTGCTAGTTTTGGTTTGTATTGGACTGAGAGTGCTAGGAAGATCTCTGACAAGGGAAATCTGAGTGCTTATTGGAGGGGGATTTCTTCTGAGGGGGATTTTCTGGGTACACCCCCTTCTTATACTCTTATCAGGGATCCGTTGCTGAGGTTATGCCACAGGATCATCGCCTGTAGCATTGCTGAGAGGAGTCAGGCACCTGAAAAGGTGACTGTGACTGATTTATTCTACTTGAAGGGCATGGATGTTGGTTCGATCAACATACCCTACCTGCTGGCTCGATATTTAAGGAGGTTTGCTTCAGGGAGGAAGTAGGGGGCCATGATATCTGGAGGCTAGTTTATTGCTCGTCTGGCTGATCATTTTTTACTACTCACTGAGGAGAGACTCCAGGGATTGACAGTGATTATTTGAGACCTCCTTGTTACTGATATGGCCGAGCTGGAGAGACTAAAGATTTATGAGGAGCTTGTCGACACTTAGGATTGGGTAGCCCCGGGACCAGAGAGGCAGCCTGATGCTGCGGCTGGTGCCCCAATAGACGTTGGGCGTGCTCTTGATATTGACGAAGGTGCTCAGGCTGTTCCAGCACCCGTACAAGCACCCTGACCACCACTTGTTGTTGGACCAGCTCGGACTATGGCTTAGAGGTTAGCGAGGGTAAAGGAGGAGGTGCATGAGATTCGAGGGACATTAGGCGAGCAGCGCAAGGTGATGGAAGCTATGGCCAAAGACCTCTCCAGATTCACTGTGTGGGCAGCTAGAGGTTTATCATAACTATTAGATTCTGCAGGAGCTACCTACGTACGGTATTCTGAGATCCATGTACCATATTAGAGACATAGGGTTAGACAGAGGACTGGAGAGGCTAGCACTTTAGCAGCCTCACTTGACGAGGACCAGCCAGACCCTTGATTTCTCTAATCCTTTGCTCTTTGCCTCTATCTTTTGTACATTTATATTATTCGTATCATGATGTACCTAAACTTAAAACTGCTTATCCTTTGATGTATATATTATGATGTGATGTTTTGATTTATTTGTGGATGATAGAATCAAGCCTGGCAGTAAGTTTAGCATTGATGTATTACGAACCAAAGAATCATATCCAATTAGAGAGAATGAATACAGGAGAGGAAATATGTGGAGTAATGAAGAAAGTTAAAGAAAAAGTCTAACTTAAAGACTAGCTGAAAAAAAAGTGCTTCCCGAGAGACAACCCGGATTGTTATTTATTTTTATCGAGTTTGTCTTCCCAAACATCAATACGGCATATCCGCTCCATACCATACGGCGTATTGAATGTCTAGACATTATCAGTCCTTTATTTTATGCACTTTAAAACATTATTTTCAGTTCTGTCTATACGGCGTATTCATGCACATGATACAACTTATTCGGCAGACCGACCCGCATTTAGATACTTTTTACAGGTCTCTATACGGCGTATTCCATTTATGGATACGGCGTATTAGTCTCCTGTACAGTTTAGTTTATTTATATTTAACTGTAGGTACCGAGATAGGAGTGCATGGTTTTCCTTATATTTTGCACAAGACCTCGCTGAAAACAAATCGACAATGTTGGTGAAGTATCTACAATCTGGAATTCTTGCTCATTAAATCTACATGGAGAATCTACAGAGCAAAATATCAGGGGAGTTTCTCGTTCTAATTCTTTTAATTTCCCGTTTTTTAATGTTTTATCTATACAACGAGGATGTTGTATACTTTAATTGGGGGGGGGGGAATTAGAACGTTACTTGTCCTATTTTTCACATTAAAATGCTTAAATTATGCTCAAATTTAAAAAAATTCAAAGCATACTTTTGTGAAATTACTAGTTACATAACCCGCACACAATAACCCTTATTAGATATTGTGAGGATTTAACCTTATCCGTTTCCAAATGTTTACTCAAATTCCACAAAAATATAAGTGTGTCGGTGATGTTGTAGACTTTAGAACTTGGCTTGGTATATCTATTCGAGATCACAGTGATGAGTACTATGGATTTAGATATGTAACTTGTTTAAATTGGTACATTTTTAGGATTACACCCAAAAAGTCTATACATGTTGTTTTATTAACTAACTACACTGGTTAGTTAAATCCCATATAAACACTTTGTTTACTCTCACTTTAAGAGTAAGAAACTCCTAAAAAAACCTGTAGAGCCAATCCTTTAGGAATAACACCAACTGTTTGTTTCGTTACACATTAGCCTACCCTGTTGGATTAAGTCCATTTATCAGTTTGCATGCTTAAAGTGTCAATATTATTTTCCCCGAGTCTTGAGTTCATTTTCAATCTTGGTAACGATTGACAAATTGCACATTGCAAATGGGGAATTTTAAGTAGTCAAAACTCATGTATTTTTACTACCATCACAATTATTGGTACGTACGAAGAATGAAGAATTATCGAAGGAATTATCCGGAGTTATTATGATCGTGAAGATGATGAAATTACACCTAGATTCGTAGTTATGTATTCTTTAAAAAAAATGAAAAAAATTAGAAAATCGCAACAAAAAAGTGGAGGAAAGTTTGAAGATAATCGTTTCGCAAAAGCTTAAACCGAAGGAATTATATGAAGGATCGATTATTCGTTGATACGTCTTATAAGTCAACGATGTAAAGTTTTGTATAAAGTGGTAGATATCGCCACTTGTTTTTTAAAAGTATGTAAAGTATGGGATGAATGGGAAGTTGACCGTTACGGGAACACCAACTTAGGTTGTTGTTTTTTATCTATGATCAAGACGTTTGTGTAAATAGTTGTGTCTTTTTCATGGTAACGGTCGAGAAAAAGTATCTAGCAACTTGTACCTTATCTGTTTGGACTTAATCTATTTGCTTTGTAATTTTTATTTAACAACAATTTATTTCCCTTTCCTAATCATTAACCTTGGGTTTTACCCGAATGAGGATGTGATCCAGTCATGCATGGCTATTCTGTCTTTACGGCCATGTATGCGTGATTCAGCTCCTTTTGGTTGATATTAGCTTTTGGTGGAAAGTTAGAAAGCTGCATTACCCTATATCATATCGTTCTACATCCGAACCCTTGGTTAAACTCCGAATGAGGATTGATCGAACACACATGGTCATTCCTCGTTACGGTCATGTATGTGTCTGATTTAGCTGCCTTGTTGGGTGGTATCTTTTGTGAAAGATTGTTAGAATGATCAACCCTAAGCCTTAATAATAAAAACTAATTTTACCTTTATAACTTGTTTACTCCTTACTCTAGTGTGAGATACTCTCCGTGCCAACTTATGATAGAATACTCTCACGACTGAGGCCAAAAATTGAGCGAATTGTTAATGTTACCAACACATAGATTTTGTTGATGATTGAAGTGTTTTTTATCTTCCTATTTTGTGAGGTGTTTGTTGTGTAACTTATAATCAGATCAAATAAAATTCTTAAACAGAAAAATCCGATAGGATACATTTTAGAAACTTCTAAAGCTTACTTTGAGAACAAGTAATTCAAGTGGGAGGATATTTGATAACATCAAATAACGTTACTTTTAATAGCATCATTATCCTAATTAATAACCCATTTTGTATAATATTGCAAAGAATTGTTACTTAATCTTTGTATTTGAAATTACAGGAATTATGGCGTACTTGTGATGAGTTAGCTAAAGCTCGCATTCAGGAGTTTAAACGGAAAAATATGAAGAAACTGATTTTAGACATCAATCGCCGTATCCATCAGAAAGATACGGTGTATATATCATGCCACTTATTTTCACTATAGACCACGAAGAACAAGATTCAATTTTTAAAAGTCGTATCCAAAGAATCTATACGCCGATTTAAGATATAGTAATAAATATACTGGAAGATATCGAACGTGGTCCCTACTCCAAGAAACCCTGATTACGCCCGTATTACCTCAGACAATACGGTCTGATTCGACCATATCCATACTTAAAAATAGAAACCTAAAAATGGGGTTTCCAGTGTGCGTAAATCCATATTTCGATACCTTACCATAAAATGTCGATTTCAAGAGAAGAAAGCATGAAGAGGTCGAGCATAGTAAATAAATCCATAGGAAACACTTTGTAATCTCCTTACTTTTGTAATCGTTCAGTTTTTAAGAATCATCTGTTAACTCCGATAAGTTTACCTTGCGCCTATTAATCAAACCTTGCTAAAATATTACCTCTTGTATTGATTATGCATATTTGAAGGCTAATACCTTCAGTTATTAGCCCATTATTATAAAGATTTGAATGTTTAGTTTTGTTTATATCGATTGTTTAATTTATCGTTGATTGCTTGTTTTTGTTTATCAGTTTATACTTGTTTACGCTTTTGTATGTGACCTATCATTCAACTGGATCTAGTGATACGAACCAAGTAATCTAGATGACGGGATGGCTCTCCATATAGTAATTTATACATCTAGACCAATAGGATCACGAATAATGACCTATCTTTGCCTTTAGATTGCGAGCTTAGTTGGACCGGCAGGTGGCCCTTGGGATCCAACGTGTATAGTTCTCAATTAATTGGTACAGAAACTGGCCAAGTGACTACTAAATGTAGCATGACTTTAAGCATAAGGAGTAAAGGGTCTCTATATCTAGGAATTTAACAAGATTACCATTGCTTGTAACCCCTTAATGAAGATTATAATCACAGACAAATAAGGATGCTTTATGCGGATAACGTTTAATTTGACAGAATTCTTTGTATTATGTCTTAGGGAAGAATAACTCCTAAGTACTTAAGAATGATATGCCGCCTCAGATAAGTAATCATTGCAGTCAATAAACAAAACCAACAGTCTATTAATTAATCATGGCTAATACAGTTTTCTTATATTTGGCTAGACCGCTCTTTTATCTTCTGTTAATTTACTTGCGTGTGTTATTGTGTCTTAAGTTGATCTTAGTTACCACAAAACCCGTGCCAGTCTCTCAGGCTGAAAACCCCCCTTATCTATTAAAATTAGGATTAACATATGTTTAGCATAGGTTTAACATAGAATAGAATTAACTTAGTCTAGATAACCAAAATATTAATAAATTGAAAGATTGTTTCTCGCTCTTAGTGATCGACACCCTACTTACCACGAAACTCCTATCTGACCGGGTACACTGCCCGTTAAAGTGTTCTTTTTGGTAAAGTCGACAAAATATAAAGTTAAAACTTGAAACAAAAATTACAACCTCACAACGACACATCATCAACCTTTTATAAATTGATTAAAAAATTTTCTTTATGCTACAGGTTCTTGCATGGATCAAACCATACTTGGTTAGCATAGGTGGTGGAATTCTTGAGTTTGTAGAAATCAAGGACTATGCGGCTATAGTTGGGCTTAGGCCCTGCAGCCGGGGTGACGATAGTTCATATTGCATTGACATAAAAACTAAAAGAAAAAAATACCCATTACGGAATCTGTTCAGTTAATAGAGTAAAGAAAACAACATAAGAATAGCACACTTAGTCACTTATTGTATACGAACAAATGAGCTATACCATTTATGAGAAAATTATAACATTTTTGTTTCATCATGTCCAATGAATTACTTTCTTTTGGTCTTCGTTTAAACCATACAACGAACAGTCGGTTCAGTTTAGGTAACTTGTTAATAGACATGTAGCATAACCGCATAAGTAACATTATTGATCGTGAATTTTTTTCACAAAAAGGGAATTCTCCCAAAAAAGGCAACCCCGTCTTTAGTCACATTTTGCGACCAAAAGGATATAAGTCAGAATTTCCGAACATCAATAAACCAGATCCACTACAGTGTCTTTTGGTTTCTACCTTACCAAGTTAAAAGTCAGAATTCACACAATAATCCATGGAGAGAATATCAAATTCAGGATATAAATTATGAAAGCCAACATAAAGAACTTTGTCGTCGTATCAAATAAAGTTCTTTGGGTATAGGTTCAAGATTAAAAGACAATGTAACATAAATGTAGCAAATTAAGATCGAAGCACACGATATAGTAACAACCAAAATCTAATGCTAAGCTATTCATCATAAGTTTCAACAATCCATCCAACATGAATCTTTCTGAACACAAATCTAGTACTGCCACAGTGCCACCCAATCTTGGCCACAAAACTGGCGTGCATGTGTGAGCTCAAATCTTCAAGTTTTCTACAATGGCAGATCAACGTAACTGTTAGTTCATTAAGATATAATTAATCCAAGTTTATGCACGAAAAATAGTTATCTTTGACATGTAGTTCATCATGTTGCTTCATTGCCAGAAAAAGAACTTACCATAAAGAAGAATAAAGTTAAGCACTTGAGGTACCCGAAAACATTATAATAGATGACAAACATATTACATAAATTTGAAACATAGATACAAACCTTCGGATCCTTTTGGGAGACAATATCATCATCCAAAAACAATATCTTATCCACCTTCAGATACACCTCAAGGTAAAACTTTAAATGATTCAGCATCGATGAGTATTTTAGGTTCCTATATTTAGATTATCAGACCTTGTCGTTAGAGTTGATGATTTCGAGAGGATTCAAGCTGACAAAGAACAGGACAACATGATGAATTAAGCCAAGTAAAATTATCCACATTTTGGACATGGAATCGTAGAACCCGAAGGAGGGTTGACCAAAAACCACATTTTCAAGGCTGCAAAGTTCAATTTGTCAGTGACAATATTAAACACGTGTTTTTCAGGCTCCTTTGCATGAAATAGTGCTGATTTTACCACTACATATGTCACTAAAACATTATCAGATGTCGCTAAAACATTATCAGAGTATATAACATGAAACGGATAGGCAAGATATACACAAGCTTCTCAAAAAATATAAACAGATATGTCAGAACTCAGAAAGTAGAAGCAGGGGTATTACTATTATATATTTGACTACTCTTTTAGGAAATTTTATTGTTGATAAACCGATTATGTTTAGGATCCTGAGTTAATTAACTATATATGTGTGTCCGGAGGTGCACTATATTTAAATGAGTTCTAATGAGAAAAGGATTGTCGCCTTAATACTTGAGCATAATGTCAGAAGGCTAAAATTCAAGAAGGATAACAAATCAAATTTGATGTTAAGAGTCTTACAAAAAGATACTATTTATAAATTATAACAATCTAATTAACTAAAGTTGAGCATATTTGCTTTTAGAACATTTGGTACTTTAGGTTCTTGGAATTTACGAATGATATTTTGATATATTGTCAAGATCAGAAGCTTCATTCTGCTGCATGATTGCTAGCTCGTCAGGTGTTAAAAGTTGTTGAATTCTTGTTACAGATGCATTATTAAACTATAATGTCAGAAGCATATATCTCTATGATGTTATGCCAAAATCTTAGTTACTTTGACTCCTAGTAATCATCAATCCTAATCACATTTTCTAAAGAAATCATAACTTAATATTGTAACTTGTAAGTTCATATTGACTGCACATCCAAACACCTCCATACATTCAATTGACATAATGTAGCCAAGTTTTGGTTTCTTTATTAAATACAATTTCTAAACAAACTAATACCAATGTTTTATAAACATGTAACCGAGAGAAATAGACAACCATTCGAAACAAACAAAATTCAATAAAAAAACTTACTTGATGAAGCCCCTGTCATAAGGCTTTCTTGTAGAAATAGTTTCTTTTTTACTGATCAATAGTATTTTGTTGTTCGAAGCATTTGTTTTGCATTCATGAGAGCTTGTATTTACTTTGTCAACATGATAAAATGTGTGATTTCTTCCTTTAATGTTGATTCTTAAAAATTTTCAGCGTCAGTTTTGAAAGTTTCTCTTCTATGTTTTTCTGCAACAGTGAATGTAAAGAGATAATATTAGCGCACTCATAAGTTACTTAAATGACAAAATATTACAACTCATTGGTTACTAAATAAACTCATCAGCAGGTTGATTATTCAAGCCCTTCTTTTTTTAGACATGTAGAATGTAGCCTTATGTAAATATTATTACAATAAGACTAATAACTTAGCTAAATTATTCCATATACGTTTTATCTTCTTATCATCCCATGTATGTAACCACACTTTCATTCCACCACTTGTACCACCAGTCATGGTATTAGCCTTTGTCAATAAGATTCCTTCAACAGTCACAATTGTTGGGATTTAACATCTAGGTAACCAAGTAACTACGAGTACGCAG
>BQNB010118117.1:0-21050 GCA_026074375.1 Tanacetum coccineum | reverse complement strand
AGCAGTATTAACTTTTTCATTAAAATTATTGGTTTTAGCTGCTGATTTTTTGTTAAAAGCCCTTCTTACTGGTGAATGTACTTTAAAATAAGAATATGTTGTGGGTAATGCATCATTCACTTTTGGTTTAGAGGCAGCAATATTAACATGCCTGGCAGTACTAATTGATGCTGCTGCTCTTAGAGAGATTTGCTTAGCAACATTAACTGGTACTTGTCCTGACTTTGTTGCAAATTCTGTTGAAACAAAATTCCTTTTTGGATGTGGGTGAGTCAATTTATTTTGGTGGTTCACCCTCTGAGCATTGTTCCATACTAGTCTAATTTCCCTTTGACCAGTAACCCTTCCCTTATTATTCAACACTGGTTTTTTTACCATTTTATTTTTATGAAAATCACAGTCTTTGATTAAATGGTTGAGACTCCTACATACAAAACAAGCTTTCTTTATAAACTCAAAACCATTCCCTAGATTATGAGTCATCATCCCATTCCAGTTTCTTCTATTATCCCTAGGACTTTGACTTTTCCTAGGATACTATACTTGCCTATGTGTGTTTTCCTTATTAACAGATTTCACATTCTCATTAGATTTGACAAAATTGATTTTAGTTAACTTTGGTTTTGTCTGATCAGATTTAGGTCTATACACACTATCATTATCACATCAGTGTCCCAATCTTCAATGATAGGAGCAATAGGCCTAACAGTTTTAGGCGTTTCTACAATATCGTTACTAGTCTTAGATATACTAGTTTCAGTTTCACTCACTTTAGTGTTATAGACAGAATCATCTAACCCAGCAAAGGATAAGTCATGTCTTGAGGGCATGTAGTTCCTAGTGTAGGGAAGGGGAACTGTATGAAACCCTTCACCTGTTTTGAATATATCATTTACTGAACCATCATCCACATCACTTTCTCTACTGTTAAACACACTATGAACCACTTCACTCTCATTCATTTGACTATCATAACCAAGACCAACTTTGTCTTTAGCACTTATTTGACTATTTATCAGTTTAGTTAGATTCTTTGATGATTCTTCAAATTTTTCTAGTTTAAGTTTCAAATCATCTTTCTCTTTTAAAGCTTCTTCTAACTGATTTTTAAGGTACAACAGTCATAATCATAGAAAACGAATCAAAAAGAGTCGTTTATGAAAATAAGTTATCATTCATTTATTTCTTTAGAGTTTTTACAAAAGAGAGGTCCCAACATCTGTATTTACAAAATGTGAATGATAACGGTTTTTCCATCTTCATGTCCTCGCCACTCCGTGCCATTAGTCACTTGAGATAAAACATGCTAAAAAGTCAACACAAAGGTTGAGTGAAATTCATAGGTTTAAGTAATATAATTTATAACAGCGGAAGCTATCTAGGGTATTATTTTCTAGTACATCAGGTAATTAATAATAGAATCGACCCAAATTAGACGTTTTTTAATGATAAGTTATTCATTCATTATATATCAGAGCTTTACACAACAGAGGTCTAAAAATCTATATGAAAATCATTAAGGTTTTGAATGATATCTGTTTAGCCATCTTCAAGTCAGTGCCACTCCTCCCACCCCCCCCCCATGCCATAAGTTGTTTAGTTATTTCCTGAGATAAACATGCTAAAAATAGGTCATCCACAATGGTTGAGTCGGATTCATAGGTTTTATAATAAATAGTGTGATTACAAGTCATCATAAGAGTGGGTTACGTTGTATATCACCGATAAGTGTAATAATTTGATAGAGTATAATTATTATGGGTAAAACAGTATTATTAAGTCTAAGCTCATGGTACTTCAAACTGACTTGTGTATATATCATTATTGATATTTATAAAGAGAAGGCCCCGTGTAGTGTATTTGCCATTATCACCTATGAGTTTCAAATATAGTGCGTTGGTTACCTATCTGGCTAACTCAAGGGATTAATCAATCCAATAGGCTATTCTTACTATTCATGTTTCATTCGCAAAGTGGTTTAATGGTCATGATGGTGGGGGTCTTTTGGTATAAAGGGACTTAGACAACAGATGCAATAATATATCAGGATAGCATACATTTAGAAAACACTTGTATTCATGGTTTATAGCATGTATCCCCCTCACAGGTTTATGAAATAGAAGATTTAAAAGTGAGGCTACTGATCACACGTTAACAGTATAGGGGAGATCTGATTGATGGCAAATGTATATCAAGTTGAATTAATGGTTTCGTCACGCAACTGGGGTGATTATGTCAAAGTCTTAGTGTGATAGTTTATGTTTCAAAACTTCATAAAGTTTAATGTATATCTTTGATTTATTAAATTATGGAAATATTGTATCACTGTTCGAGCTATCATAATTCAGAGGCCATGTAGTATCGTTTGAGGAGCCAGGGCACTTTAAATCGTAAACCCAACAAACTCGTCAAAATGAAAACTCAAACAAAACCCTTCATATGAAATTCCCTAGTAACGTGATACGATAAGACTTTAAGTTTCTTCAAAAGTTAGTTGATGATAAATTACGTTAAATATATAACGAAATAATGCGTCGATTTATGATTAATAACGATAAATGTGTCGGGTTTTAATAAAATCGAGTTTTATAATATTAATATATATTTTATATATTTATATAAGATATTATTTTTTAAGTTTGCAAAATTGGCAATAATATACCACTTTGGTTTATAAACTTTTAAACTTTAGTCCTTTAATATATAAGTATATATATTTAAACCTTAACTTTGAAACTTGGCAACATAAGGTCTTATAGTTATTAACTTTATATAGTGATATATTTCAGCCCCTTTAGTTTACAATTTTAGGAAAGTATGATATTTACCCTATGCATGAAAATATTTGCAAAAACAGTCAAAGCCATTCAAGCTTATTCAGATGCAAAATGATATTTTCAGGTTATAGCTTATTAGAATAAGCTAAAATAAGATGTTCTAATGTAACAAAAGTTTAGAAAAAGGATTCGTTAGCTAGAAAATTAAAACGGGTTGTTTTTAGGGTTTTTATAAAAAACACATGGGTTTGAGGATTCAAAGCTTCAAACAGAGATTCATTATGAATTAAGAGTATTATGAAAATTATAATATAGAATATAAGCTTATGGAACAAGATCTTAGGCTTACTTGAGCTAAAATGGGTCGAAATGGGGTTTTCGGGTTCGTACGCCTAGTAACGACTTCAAGGGCTCCTTTTTCTTGATTCTTGGCTTCTATTATGAGCTTAGGGACTTCACTTGATCCTTCTTGGTCTGAGTTAAGACTCCATTTGAGAGTGTATGAGTTTTTGAGGTGTGGTTTGAATGGTTGCTTGGTTCGGCTATTTATAGGGTTTAAGGAGCCTTAGTGCCCAATTTTTCTTGAATGATTAGTGTCATAGCTAGTTAAGGTAATTCATGGAAGCTAGAATGATGAGTAATGAGAGCTAGAGGTATATTTGAATGGTGGAGGGTGTTGGAGGTCACGGCCTCTCTGTCAAAATTCAAAAGCCAAACAATGATTAATATATTTGAAAAAAGATCTTAAATAACAACTAGAAAGTGTTTAATTTTTCCTTAATTTTGAGGCCGCTCTTACCATTCCGTGTCTAAATAGTGCCTCGGCGTTTCCTTTCTCAAAGCAACGGGTTAGGAAAGAAACAACTTTATTGCTCGGTCTAACCCAATTGGATATTGGAAACTTCTCCATTGAAACAAACTCGTAAATATATTCATCGTTTGTTGCTTCAAGAAAATCTGTGCAACTGTACAAACAAATCATGTAAAAAAAAGTGATGAGCTTATTAATGCCTTAAATATAATGATGATTTCATCTAGCTATTACGTTATTTTTATTAATTTTTCTTTCCATTAATCTATCTGTATACCTTGCATGCATAAACAAGACGGAACTACGACACAATTGACGTACCTTGCATGTATAAACAACATGGAACCACGACGCAATTGACTTACCTTGCATGTATAAACAAGGCGGAACCACAACACAATGGACCAAAGTATTCAAGAAAAATCGATTTTTGAAAAAAAAAATTTAACTACGAAGCTAAAGTTCATGAGTGTCCTGCGACTCCAAGACCCGCCCTATGTATTAAGGAGTAACATTGGATATATATACATAGCCTGAATGCACTATACAAGTAATAAAAGCAATTTTAATCCATAACACTTCTAGTCGTGTACATCAAAACAGCTTATTTTAATGCTTATTTGAATTTGCTTCATCATACATAACCTATAACTTACATAGTCTCAATAAGTTAATAAAAAAAGATTATAAAACCAACCTTAGTTTAGCATTAAAAAGATCTTTGAATGAATACGAAACATGAGCAAATAGGAAAGATGTATCGCACGCACAACCAACAACAAAAGGAAAAAAAGACCCAACAAAAAAACCAACAGAAAACACACAGACCTCACACACAGGTTGACATAGTAAAAAATAACATAGGAAACAAAAATACAAAACAACACCAACACAAGTAAACAATCTACAACCAAAAACAAAAAAACTTAGGCACCCGGAACCAAACAAAAAATCTAACCACCATACCCTACCTACAAACAGGTAAAAGAACCTCTACCCAAACAACAGTACCAATAAAAGCACAAACATATTCCCCCAAAAAACTTTGACAAAGCCATAAAGAATATTGAAACAAAAAATTATCACCAAAACAAGGAACAAGAACACAGACACAATGAACAATACACAAAACGCAACAAAGTACAAAAACGGACACAATAACAAAAACCACCCCGGTCTAAACAACGGACATCACAATGACCAAACAAAAAAAAAATACCAACCGATCAACAAGCACCCAATAGGATACCAAAAAAGAAATACACAGACAACAAAGAGAACCAACCAATACAAACTAATAAAACCCACGATAAACCACTCCGATAAAACGACAAAAGATAAAGTAATAATACTATCACAAAAGATAACACACACCAAGAGATGAAGAATAAAAAACCCAGACACAACAAAGACACAACAATACAACTCCAACAAAGCAACAAAAAACAAAAACCAAATTTACAAAAGATCAAGCACACCATAATTTAAAAAAAACACAAAAAACTATAACAATAAATAAGGAAAAATGAACAAACAAAAAACGATAAACAGAAAAAACATGCACAATAATATACACCGAGACTGACATTAACAACATCTACAAAAAAAACCAAATAAAAACCCAACAAAGATGACAATAAGTCAACAAACCACTACAACTACAATAAAACAAAAGTTCAGCCAACACCACAACACATAAGACAAACACAACAGAACACAAGAAGTACAAACCAATAACCTCAAAAAATAAAAAACCCACAACCACCCCCAAAGAAACAAAATCAATTCACCAAACGGAAACCAAAACAAACAACATAAAACATCGAAATCAACACAAAAACACAAAAAGCCGACCCAAAAAAATCCAACCACAACAGAAACAACACGAAACAACACACACCCATAACCCGAGCACAAGATACGAAACACAGCAACACAAAAAAATCACCAAACAAATTAAAGAATAAACAAACCACACAAAAAAAGACGCAGATGCACGTGCACCACAAAAAAAATACAGACGAAGAACAAAAACAAAACCATCACCCAACACAGGAATAGAGTGACAACAACAAAAAAAAAAAAAAAAAAAAAAAACAAAATACAAAAACAAGTTAACAAAAAACAAAAACAAACGAATTAAAACCCAAAAACAAAAAAACAAACCGAAGAAAATGCCATAAAAATAAAAAACACAAAAAAATAGCAACAGAATTCCAAACGTAAGCACAGTAGATACACAACAAAAACAACAGAAAATCATAAACAAAAATAGCAAAAAACAGAAGACATACCACAAATGAGACTGGAAAAATAAAGCCGCACAAAATACAAAAAAATACCAAAATAAAAAATAAAAAATTTAACGGCCCGCATCAACGCGCGGACAATCATGGTTAACACATATTTACCCAAATCTTATAAAATTATATTAAAAAAAAACCCAAATACCCAAAAAAGAAACCTTTAACCACATAATTTTTAAAAAATTAGCACACGCAAATCACATTATAAAACTTTGAAATCTTACCATACAAATTTTTTAAAAAAAACACCCACATCTATAATAAAAGAAACACCACCCCGCAGCAACGCGCGGGCAACTATGTTTGTTTTTTTACTAAAACTTTGCTGAGTGGGACATCACAAACATGGGCTTAAATAAGCCCAACACCATTTTTGTCTCAATTCATAACGCTTATTAGGATGTATACAAATTTTATTAAAACTCTCGAACCGTTAAAATTTCTGGACGAAAATTATCAAAAAAAAATTTGGTACAATTTCTCTAAGAAAATAAGAGGTCAGATC
Organism: Tanacetum coccineum; assembly: GCA_026074375.1. Taxonomy (NCBI): domain Eukaryota; kingdom Viridiplantae; phylum Streptophyta; class Magnoliopsida; order Asterales; family Asteraceae; genus Tanacetum; species Tanacetum coccineum. The sequence goes on along the minus strand of BQNB010118117.1, from coordinate 14,651 downwards.
ATGAAGTTGACATAATTTCTTGTCTGTTTGGTTGAAAGTTTTGTATGGATTCAAAGTACATATCGTCATTACCAGTAAGGCAATAATGCTTATCCCCTTTTTGTTGATTGTTGATGCAAAAGTTGAGTCTGTTTGTATTTGGCCCGAATAAGCTGTTTTCCGGATACAAAATACTTTCTTCTTGCACCAAGTGAATTTATTGAGAGCCCTGCACAAGGAAGTAAAACACCGTTAATCTTATCGTGGGAGCGGATCCCACGATTAAACTCCGGCGTGAGAGTACGTATCGGTTGTTTTGGGGGATAATTGGAGTATTAAAGTTTTTTTGTCATACCTGAATCAATGAATGTTATCCTCCTTTCATAGGCCCCAGACCCCCGTAGGGTTTCCTTGTCTTTCGGCCCCAGATAAGGCCGATATAACCGGGATCCGACCTTATCCTTAGCATATTCAAATAATGAGAGTATATCCCTTAATTGACCGGGCCATCCATCCTTAAAATAGCGCATAAGTACACCGCATGCAGGAGCATAATGCCATATACTTTGCTATCTCCGGCTGTGGCCTGAACGAGTGTTCGTGGCCGTGACCCATAACCCGCGACCCAAGTAGCGATAACAATAATTAGCCCAAAACAGTATCTATGGGCCGGGTCGGACCATACTATACGTTATCATGTCCCCCCAGTCTAGGAGTCGTGACCGTGACCGGAGTCGCGGTCGCAGCTTCTAGACTAAGGAAAAAAAATAAGATAAATAAAACAACCTAAACTGAAAATCATACCTCGAAAGTTTAAAAAAGAAGACCCATTTACCAAAGACGGCGCAAACAGCTGTTGATGGGACGTGTGGGCCCAAATCGGTTCATCTGGCTTGAAATCTGAATCGTCGAAAAGAAAATACTAGTGGACACGTGGCGAGCATCCACCAAAGCACGGGAATCAAGTCTATAGTATAAATAAGGCACGCAATCACTGTTTACACTTACCACAGATTCTTTAAAATTACCATCATATTCACACACAGCCGTACAACGTTAATTTCCCCCGGATTTGCACACGCGCAGGTTAGATTCCCACGCCTCTTTTTGAAAACTTGTAAAAAACAACATGGGTAGGGATACCATAACACTAGAGCAGGCCGTGTCCATCATTTCTCAGGAGTACCTACAATTATTTTGTTCGGACTATTTTATACCGGAAAGCCTCCACCCGGAGTTGCCTGGTCCGGAAGATGCGATTGTTAACTTCCCGGAGGGTAAAATCGGCGTATATTGTAAATTCTTTGAATTCGCAAATTATCGCATCCCCATTACGCAATTCTTGTTCGACCTCCTTGGTCACTACCAAATCCACCTTTCCCAATTATCCGTGATAGGCGCGGCGAAAGTTAGCCAATTCGAAATTAATTGCCGCGTCCTAAACGTGATCCCCACCGTTGGCCTATTTCGCGTGTTTTATATCCCCTCTTATCAGTCAGGGTGGATGTCATTCGCTAAGCGTCCAGGGAAAGACACCCCGCAATGTTACGTAAAGCCCTTGGACTCCTTGAAGAACTGGAACAACCGGTTTTTCTGGGTGGATGAAAGGGTATTTCCTACTCCGGTGGCCTGGCGCTCATCCGCTCCGAGAGACAATAAACCAACTGCGGACAGCTATTCTGAAGCGGATGTGGCAACACTAAACACACACCGGACCAGTTTCGGGCAGCAACCTGAGGACTTATTGTGCCTAGTAGGAATAAGTCGAAACTACTTCTTCCCGGAGGACCAGTACCCCGTGTTTCTTTTTGACAATGACCAGGGTGGGTGTACAAGCTCATAGTTAAGCGTTCGGTTACGAGAAAACTAACCGGGCCAAGCCCATGGCACATAAGCCCATGGCCGACCACTTTAGAAAATATATAAGCCCTCTCCATCCCATGGAGAGCGTGTTGGTCATTTGTAAGAACACATCTTTTATGTTATTCTCTCTTTCTCTCTCTACAAGTGTCAACCATCCTTTCTCTCTCTAGTTCTTTCTTAGAAACTCATTTTGGTCTTGATTTGTAATATCATCAATTGGTATCAGTCGCCATGGGGTGATTGTGTGAGTTTGTGTGCGTTTTTAGATCAAAACCCACGATTTTATAAGGTTTTTTATTAGTTCATACGTTTTTTCTTGAATCTAAAATTTTTTGTGTTTAAAAACCTTAAAGTTTGTGTTTTTAAGATGTAACTAGCCTAGATATAGTTAGTTGTACAAAAGGTTTGGATCAAAATCGTCAAAAAGTGTGTTTTTAAGTGATTTAAAAGTTGGTTTTCCGAAAAAGTTTGCATACCGCGGTTTGTGTTTGAGCACTGAGGTTTGTGTATGCATACAGAGCTGTGGTAACACTGTCAGCAACTAGTTTCCTGATGGCAGCCTGAGTCATGGCTGGTGCTTCAGATGTTGACATCCTTTTGGGAGGCATTCTATCAACATAAGATAACACGTAATAAGAATGATATCACAAGTCTTAAAATGATTAAAGTTCAAAAATAAACATTGTCACAATAGTGATATCGAAATCATAGATAATTCATATCAAATAAGTATCTATGATTTATTTAGAAATCATGGTATGATTCATAACGATGGAGACGGAGATGATGATATAAGAGAAGTTGTTTTAGGATGGATGTATCGATATTATGAAATAATAAGGTATAACGGGATTGCCATTGTATTATATCATGAACAACTTGCCTTTGTACTGTACATAGTCAAAATTTGACAAGTGTTATTATTTATACCACACATCCCGTGGCTAGGTTAAAAGCTATAACTAGTATCTAATCTAGTAGTTCGATGGTCCTTTTTGGCTGTTCTTGAGTTCATAGATTGCATTCAAAAATCTTTCCTTTTCTGCTTGGTGACAGACTTGGATTTCTTTGATGATTTGTTCTAGATTAGCAATCCTGAAGCGAGCCAGAGCAATCTTGTTGTTATTTCCCATTTGCTTTCTTTGAAGTTTAGTCATTCAAGCATGAGCCTTTTGGAGTTCAGCTTCCAGATTATCGAAATCTTGTTGTTTAATCACCCGACATTTTCTGAGACCTTCTATTTTATCTTCTATGTGCTCAATGCGGTCGAGAGAGAGTTCATCCAGGTGATTCAGGATTTCCCCAATTTTCTCTTCGTGACGTTCCAGACTTGTCTTATGAGTGCTTTCTCCCATCTCAAATTCTTGAGGTAGGGAAAAAGTAAAGGAGAATGATTGGTTATGGCCTTGTTTTTTAGGTGACAATAATTCCTTCGGAAGAAAGAATTCTTGAGGATTAAACATTGAAGGTGGAGGCACAATAACTGGTGGTGGAATAGGTGATTCTTTAGCATCTAGTATGTCAAGCATGCCCTCATTATAGGGTCACATGACAAAAGTGACAGAGTTGGTGAAAACTATGGAACTTACACCAAATGAGTTTATATGAAGAGCCTAGAATAAGTTTTCCTGTGAAGCGGGGACATAGTCGGGGAAGCCGAGATATAGTCCCAAGGTGGAAAAAGCATCCTCAATCTCGAAAGTAGGATGGTTGGGAGAAGACATCACTCTGTTAACAACCCAGTAGTAAATAACATAAGTTATTTATATACTAGTATAATAATTATGTATCTTTACATACTATTCAGGAGATGTAGTGGCACGGAGGACTTTCTTGGATGGAAAAAAAAGGAAAGTAGTTATAGTTAAGGTTTCAACCTTGTTCTCAATAACCTGGCTCTTGATACCAATCTATAACACCCCTATTTTTGACATATAGCAGCGGAAGCTAATAAGGGATGCATTTTCTAGAGAGAGAAAGTGCTAAACATGAAATGCATTAAGAGAAAATGAGAATACAACCAACCAACCAACCAACCAACCAACCACCTCTCCAAGGCATGGAGAGGTGTATTTATAGTCCAAGGGTGGCCGGCCATGGGCCTTGTAAGGCTTTCCATGGGCCTTTGGGCCATATTAGCTTATAATCTAAACATTGACTAACTACGGGCTTTGACTAGTTAATATTGGAAGTGACCGAGACTTTTCTTGTTCCTAACAATCTCCCCCTAAGGGAGGTCACTCCAATTTACAAACATTTAAACTTAGCATACTATGCTTCGACTTTAGTCTTGTGCTCGTAGTCTTTAACTTCAATCATTAACTTGTGATTTGATGTAGTGATCATAGACTTTAGGTCTTGAGCTTGTTCCTTATCTTGTCTTGAATGTGATCTTTGAACACCTTGAGATCATCAACCAAGCATAATCTCGTTTTGCCATCTTGTAACTTTTTCCATCTTGTGAACTTGTGACTTCTGGACCGACATGCTCATACCTTTCTTGATTTGTTGACTTGAAAAGCTTTAATGTAGCATCTTTCTTGAAATTCTTTAACTATAACACTTCGTCACTTTGAGAAAGACGTTCGGTATCAGAGTGACGGAAACTTCTTTGAAATTCGTTGACTTTAATACTTCGTCACTTCATGAAAGACGTACGGTATCAGAGTAGCGGAAGTCTTGAAACATGTACTTGAGCTTTCATGATGTCTTTATGTTTGTCGGTCGGGTATGAGCATGTGGCTATGAATCTGTGAGTCAGCTGGAATCAGGTACCTCCATGTCCCTCTTTATATATTCCTGAAATAAAACAGTTAGCAATAAAGCGGGGGGACGAATATGGGTTTGTCATTCGCCCGTGTTTGGTTGGAGTAACCTTCGAATCCGTAAGGATCGACTTGTGATCAAGTAGATTCAATTTAAGAAGAATCTCCTTGACAGGATTTCCAGCTGAAGTATTGAGTCTTTCTAACACATGTGTATCAGATTCATCAAACTCAACATGTTCTCATTATCGGAACGTTTCAAAGCAGACAGCACGATAAGAGTGAACCAGCGAGTTACTATCTCACCGATTGAAATAAAAAATTGATTTAAAAATCAATCGACGTGTCACTTGCTAAAGTGGTTTTGTGACACATCGAGAGTGTTAATCATTTCAAAATTCATCATCAATCGTCAATTCATAACCTGGAACAAGTTTGATTCTTATAGAATCGCACCATTGTTTCTTTCCAGTTGTCACAAGTTTGATTCGTATAGAATCACACAAGTCACCTACCATGAGCTTGTTTGATGTTGGCTCAAGCAGGATTTCCATCTTCATTGTGAATGATATCACTCGGATGTTCTGGCAAAATCACAAGGATAATGCGTAGGACTCTTAATATATATCTTGTTATTCACATTGTGTGACTTAGCAAGCATAATTTGACAAGTGTCCTAATGAGATTTATGGATGATCTCTTTTGGCTCTAGACTTAATAGTGCACTTTGATTTTAGTAATCGGAGGCTAGAGTGGACTGCCACCTTTTTAATATCAACTAACTTGGAGTGAGAAAGTCGATAGAAATGCGTGTAATCTCCGTGAGAAATGAAACAAGAGTTTGTTGAGAGACCTTTAGTGGCTAGGGAGGGTTGTGCTTAGCGTCACTGGGTCCATGACTGTCTTCAATGTCAGACACCACCTTAGTGTTTCCAACAGTTTATGTATTGACCCGGTTTCTGCCTAAGTGTATGGAGGGCTTCTTTCTTTTCACCCTTTATCATTACATTTCTTTTTCATTCTTCAACCCCTTCAATGCTTACCGAGTGACTTTTCATAATAACACCTTGTTGGGTTTATTCCCAGTGTTAGCTCCATCTCAGTCGGCATTATTCCCGATTCTCACTCTTTTCTCCTTTTGATCATTACCTAAAGGGGGGGACTTTACACTATCTAGCTGGATATCCTTGGGTAGATTCCCTCTGGTTCTGGCTTGATCATGGGATATTGAATCCCCTATGCTAACCACATTATAGTCCATAAATTTAAGTAAATGGTTGGCTCTTTTGGGTATTCACATCTTCAATCTAAACCAAAATCATTGAAAATTTCATTCTCAAGTGTTTGATATAAATATCAACAGATTTTACATTTGAAAAGTTTTTTCTCATCACTAAAGCTCCCCTTAAACATGTGCACCATAATCGTAGTACCATGTTTAAGTTAGTGTGCATTGAGTCCAGTTTATATGATCACATTTCAAATCATAAATTAGGTTTCTGTTTAATCTTATTTTATCCCTTATCCAAATTGTTAAATCCTTAATATTTTGGATTTCAAGATGTATTAACGTTCGGACAAAATGTTAAATAAATAACTACCTAGGAACCATTTTAATGCTCCCCCTTAAGTATGAGGGTATGATATAGTGTTGGAATGAAATTTTGAAAGATTGGAGATTTGGTAAAACAATTCTTGACAATTCATCGTTAACTCGAACCACCACATAAGCCTCAAAGTCTTTTACTATTATGTACATATTCACTGTTTATTATATACGAAGATTTGACTGAATGTTGAGAACATCATATGCTGAAATCATATGGTCACTTTATAGCAGCCGTAGGTCTCCTTTGTAAATTTTCCACCAAGCGACCTTTTCTAAGGTCCTCATATACCTTCGTTCTTTCAAGAAGTTGTCAATCTGATGGTTTCTCTGTCCAAGCACTCTTCGGTCATTGGTTTAACTCGCTTTCAAGTCACAAAAGTCCTTTGCCTCAAACTTCTCGAGTATGAAACAGATTCGATACACTGTAACTTGGCTTGTGTGGTTGGTGATGTTGTCTTGCTTCCCTAAAACAACAATCCTTTTTGGTAGATTCAGAACTTTCATGCAAGCGCATCTAGTAGTCTTGAGTATAAATCCAAGATATCCCAATGTTCCAATTAACCCTTTCAGAATATGATAAGCAACACCAGTCAATTAAGTTCTGGATGAGCGCATTTCTCTTTTAGGTGTGATGATATAAAATGAAACACCAAAGTCTAACTAAGTCTCGGATGTCACAATTTTTCCCTCCTAAATTTCAAAATGATAACTCCAAAGTCAACTAAGTCTCGGAAGAAGTCTTTTGTCCTAACATGATTACTGACAATCTAAAGGTATCATGCATACCTATGTGTACCTCTTCTTTTAAATTCATAAGATCACCTTACTTCTTTAAGAATACGCTTAGGGATTGACCTGTTGAGTAAAAACATTAATTGAAGTCAGACATTTTTTTTTTTTTTTTTTCTTTTTTTTTAATTCTCTCACGTCTTTAAATAATTCATACTACCAACATCTTCACTCACGGGGACTCAAATGATGCATACTACTAATGACAATGTTCTCTTCCACATAAGATTGAAATAGTGCACCTGAAGATTTAAAAAGGCCTAAAATTAAAAAGAGCGACCTCAAGCAAGAAGCTATCCTCAATGAAGGCCCAAGGACTTATAAATATACATCTACTACCTCCCCTTGCTGGTTTCGACACGTTGAAATCAGCAAAAACTTGTACACACACATACTCGAGAACGTGTTTGAAGAATCAATATATCTTAGATTTATTCCGTGAGAATCAACTTCAAGGTCTTTAAAACTTAGTAATTATTTCCAAACATTCCTAAGTCTTTTACAAACTATGATGTGTCATTATAAAAAACTTTATTCGTTTATTCCGTGACTTATTTTGAAAGACCGTTTAAAAGATTATTTGATGACGCTTTCTCCCCCTCAAATAACGACCCGTTTTCTATTTAAAGAGCTGTTGTCATTGTTTGAGTGGTCGAATTGTCTTTTAAAATCCTTTTGTGATTACTGAAAACACTGATTCATTGTGAAGACAACTTTTTACCAATAAAAATAAGATTTATTTTATTTTAACTCATAAGCGCACTGACACGTACACTAATGGTATATAGGAAGCACGGGTTGTGATGCAAAGTAATCACAAGCCTTTGCATGGTCATAAAGTAGACCATGCCCGAGAATAAATTCCCGTTATGAGGTCAAGTTTTCTTTTTGAAATACTTGCCTTTAAGATGAAGACCGGGTTGCTATCTGAAATAATAGCAAGCCAAGTAGGCCATGTTTTGAAAAAATTTTCGAAACTTCTGCTTGAAACTTCATTTACTAAGTTATCACTATCTTCTAAACAAATAACTTATACGTATCTTTTACAAAAATATCTCATACATATCACATAAGCAATCTTTATATTTTCTATGAGTTGTCTTTATCTCTTCTCTGTCAGCATAAACTCTTTCAGCAGTCTTAATCTTTCAGCAGTTGTAACTTTGTACTAGCAGCATTAACTCTGAACAAGTAGTAGTAACTTATACACCAACAGCATTAACTATGTACAAGTAGTAGTAACTACTTAGAATATTTTTCTTTAATCTTCACCAGCAGTACTAACTTTACTCTAGCAGTACTAACTTTACTCTAGCAGTACTAACATATACTAGCAGTACTAAGTTACATTAGCAGTAGTAACTAAGTTACACTAGCAGTAGTAATATACACTAGCATTACTAACTACTTAGCATAATTTTCATTAAGATTACTGAACAACACTAAGTTTTGCTTAGCAGCAGTAACTATAACCTTAGCAACAGTAATTTCAAGAACATCAAGATGTCTTTTAATCCCAACAGTTTTGATCGAGAATGTTAAACATTGTTGCATCATAAGGCAATAGCGCTTTTGTTATCACAGTACATTGGAATTTTATTGAATCCAAGGCCATAGTCGGTAAGCTGTGATCTCATCCAAATGACTTAAGCATAACGGCCAGACAAGGCTATATATTCAGATTCCATACTGGATATCGTAGTGCTTTTCTGCCTTTTTGATGACAAGCCTTTCTCCCAATAATTGCATACTTCCAGATGTACTTCGTCTAGTATCTTGGCAACCCGCATGATCAGCGTCTGCATAAGCTGTTAGAGCAATAGAAGAATCCTTTGGATACCAAAGTCCCCTATTAATGGTTCCTCGTTGGTATTTAAAGATTCTTTTTATAGCATGTAAGTGCTTTTCAGTAGGCTTTGCCTGATACCGGGCATACATGCATACAACAAATGTTAGGTCTGGTCTACTGGCTGTAAGATACATAAGGGTACCAACCATTCCATGACAGTGTGTAGGCTCAACGGCTTTCCCTTGTGGATTTTCATTCAGTTTAGATTTCTCCACCATGGTAGTATCCACGGGGTCACTAGATTCCATACCATATTTTTTCAAAGATTCTAGAGCATATTTAGACTGGTTTAAAAAGATGCCTCTGGAACTTTGTGAAATCTGTAGTCCTAGAAAAAATGATATTTTGCCCATCATTGACATCTTAAACTTTGAACACATTATTTTTGAAAATTGGTCACATAGTTAAGGTGTAGTAGACGCAAAGATTATATCATCAACATAGATTTGTACCAGGAGAATATCTTTGCCTTGTCTTCTGATGAACAATGTGGGATCCACGGTTCCTTTAGAGAATTCATGATAGAGTAGAAACTTCAACAATAGATCGTACCACGCGCAAGGAGCTTGTTTCAACCCATAAAGAGCCTTCTTAAGCTTGTATACATGATTAGGATTGTCTTGATCCACAAACCCGTCCGGTTAGCTGACATAAACTTCTTCGCGCAAAATGAGTTTAAGAATGCCGTCTTAACATCCATTTGGTAGACGATCGTATTCATGTGAGCAGAAAATGCGAGAAAAATTCGAATAGCATCAAGTCTTGCTACTTGAGCAAAAGATTCCTCAAAATCAATTCCCTCTTCTTGACGGTAACCACGTGCAACTAATCGAGCCTTGTTTTCCAGAATTCCTCCCAATTCATCAAGTTTCACCTTGTAGATCCATTTTAAAGTAATAACCATCACTTTATCTGGACGAGGAACGAGTTCCCAGACTTCAAGACATTCAAATTCATTTAGCTCCTCTTGCATTGCTTAAATCCAACATGATTGAGTTAATGCGTCTTTATAAGTCTTTGGTTCAACTGATATAAGGAAAGCATTGTAGTAACAAAATAATGCTTGTTCATGGAGTTGAAGTCTTATGGAAACAGGTCTTCCGAGTTCACCGATGATGTTGTATAAAGGATGATCCTTGGTCCATTTAGTAACGTGTTCTGAGTTAGGAGCAGCAGTATGCACAATGGTGGGAATAACATCCGAAGAAGAAGATGCTTTAGAATCATTTTCTGAAATTGGAATGCCAAAGAACGGATCGTTAGTTATGTGTGCAACATCTAAGTCGTGATTCTCTTCTGCAACATCATTAGAAATGACAGGATATTGAGTTTCAAGTGTTGTTTGTGAGTTACTAGGTGATGGTGCATCTTGGTCAACAGTTGTTGAGGAAGGTGAACCGGTTGATGCAGCGGGTTTTGGAGCTACTGCTTCAGTAGTTGGAGCAATAATTTCAGGGGCTGGGTGATCAACACTTGATGGAGGGTTGAGTAGTTCATCAAACAGTGGTTGAAACAAAATATCCTAATCAGTTCTTGAAGGTGGTACAAACGGTGTTGAAGGAGGAGGGTTTGGCACAAGTCCTGAACTGATTATTGCAGGAGTCATTTCATGAAGTGCGGGTTCTAAACTACTGTGTTCAGAAGCCATAGGTGTCAGCTCATCAAAATCTACATGAATTGTCTCAATGATTTGTCTGGTACGTCGGTTGTAAATTTGAAATGCTTTCTTTGTGGGTGCATAGCCAATGAAAATACCAATATCAGCTTTCGGTTGTAACTTACCCAAGTTCTCGCTATCATTTATTGGATAACAAAGTGCACCAAATACATAGAGAAATGATAAGTCGGGAAGTTTGTCATGTAAAAGCTCATATGGTGTTTTGCCATGACGAAGACGTATGATGGAACAATTTTGGGTGTAACATATGGTAGCAATTGCTTCTGCCCATAAGAATAACAGAGCTTTTTCATAAATTAACATTGTGCGGGCAGCTTCAATTAGCATGTGATTACATCTTTCAACGACACCATTTTGCTGTGGAGAGCGAGCAACAAATGTTTTATGAGAGATTTCAAGCTTCTCATAATATTCACGCAAAGTTTGATTAACAAATTCAGTTCCATTATCGGTTCTGATTGTACGGTCGGCACTTTTAAGGCCACACTTAGGTCATCTTGAGAAATGTAAATAATGAAATCGAGAGTTATCTTTGACCTATTTGCACTTAACCCATGTGAATCGAGAGTAATCATCAACGATGATGAGGATGTACATCTTTTTATTAACGCTTGCGACATGCACTGGTCCACAAAGATCCATGTGCATGAGATAGAGTTTTTCTTGGTTTGTGTCTTCAGATTTGGGTTTGTAAGGTTTCTTCTTGCTTTTTCCCATTGCAAAAGTAGAACATAGATGGTCCTTTTCAAATTTAAGCTTAGGGAGACCAAGAACAAGACCATGTCTGGCTAAATGGTTGATTGCACCAAAATTCAGACGAGACAACCTTCGGTGCCATAGCCAAGACTTAGTCTGTGTGGCCTTTGACAAGAGACATATCAGGGAGGACGCCATCATATCTATAAGAGATAGTGTATACAGATTGTTCCCTCGAGATCCAGTTAATAGATCGACACCTTCTAAATTATGAATGAAGCAGGTGTGTTGACGGAAAGAAACTTTAAGGTTCGAATCGCAAAATTGCCTGACAGAGAATAAGGTGTGTTCGAGTCCTTCCATATAGTAAACCCTTGATATCGTAACATTACCAATTTGATAGTCTCCATAACCCATTATCTTTGCCACATGATCATTGCCAAATTTAACTGTACCCAAAAACATATTGACGAAATTGGTGAGCTGAGAGCGATCTCTGGTCATATGCTTGGAGCAGCCAGAGTCCAAATACCAGAGAACAATTTAGACGACCTGCAAGCATCAAGAGGAGAAGATGAAACATTGGAAACCGTGGATCCTTAGGATTTACTGGGTTCCTTGATGTTAGCAGATTTAATAATCTTTAGTTTGCTAACCAATGTTACCACAAGCTTGGGAGTTTCAACTTCTAGAGTTATTGGTTTAATAGGAGGCTTTTCAGTAGTTGTGGTAATCCTAGTTAAAGGGCACGCATTTCCTACTATAGTGAAAGTTTGACCAGTAGGTCTCCAAATATATCCAGTTTTAGTGAACACTTTGCTTGTTGGTTTTCAAACTTTTCTCTTAGACTTTTTCATAACAGATTTAGATGTAACACAAGCATTCACACATTTATCAGAAAGCATGCAATCATTATATGTAACACAGATAGACTCAGAATTTGCATTTAGCTTTGAATGCTGCACATTTGCAGATTCATTAAGTTTAACAACACAATTCTTATTATTCAAACTAGATTTAACTTTCCTAGGGTGGACTTCTACTTTATTCTTCAGATTACTACTTCGTGGTCGCCGAATCCTATCTTTCTTTATATTTCTTGAAGGCTGTGATCCGCTAGCACTAGTAGGCTGTCTTACTCCTGTAGAAGACAACACAGGTTTGTTAGAAGCTAGATTTGATGACGAATCTGTTTTTGTGTTTGTATTTGCTGAGGATGTGACTGGCTCGATGAATCTAACCTTTTTGTCCTTGTTATTTGGGGTCACAACCACTAATTGTTCACCAGAATTGTTGATACTAAGGCAAGTTTTACTGATGTGTTTAAGCAATTCCTGAATTAGTTTGGTATACCTAAAGGCAGATTCTAAGGCAGGATCTTAAGGATAATTTGCTTTAACATGTTCAACTAGATCCCTAAGAAATGCAAAGTTATTGGTTCCATATCAATCTTAAGCATTGTTGGATCAGTAGAGCAGGTTGTAACAACATTATCGTCTAAAGCTTTTCCTTTAAGTTTCCTTAAGTCATTCTTTAGAGCTGTTATTACCAAACCTTGTTCCTGAAGTTTTGCATTTAAATCATAGATTTGCATAAACTTTTGATTGACTTGATTAATTAACCCATCACATTGTTCTTTTGATCGAACACGTGCTAGTTTAATCGAGTCATAAAGTTGCTTATAGGTCTGCTTCAAATGTTCATTTTTAGCAATAAGTTTTGACACCCTATGATCTAATTCAATGTTAAGAGTTTCAATTTCATCCATGTCCATTTTGACCTTATCAGCATTCACATTTCCACTTAAAGACTGAATCTTCTCTTTCAACTTCTGTATAACCTTGTCTTTCTCTTGTGACTGAGCTTTTAATTCGTTTAATTCAAAGTATTGATCAATATTAGGAGCACTTTGATTTGAAACAGAATTTTCCCTTTGAAAAATTTCCTGATTAAGTTGAGAATCAACTTCTAAAGAAATGCAATGCTTTTCAATAGATTATGTTTATCTATAGAAAAGATCGTGATAAGTTAAGAATGTATTGTAAGCCTTGTAGGACTCCTTGGTGTATGAAAGGGGATCCTAGGATATAAGTTTTGCATCTCAGTTTTCCATAGAGTTCGAAGCTTCAAGGTTGTAAACCCTATCACTAAGTCAGAGTGATCGTATTAATATATATTGAAGCTTGTTGTGTTGATTATATCTTTGTGTCAAAACATACTTTACTGTTTGATTGAGAATACTTCTTAGTGATATATACTAGTTTTCGCATAGTATATATCATTCAATCAAAGTTTCATTCTTAGTATTTTTGGATTTATCCAAGGGTACTAAACCTTACAAGCTAAGGAGTTAAAGATCTATTCATTAGGATCAACGAGTGGTATCAGAGCTTGTTGTGAAGCTTTGAATAAGAAGAATCAACCAACTCATCCAAGATCTATTTTTTCAGTGATAAGATGGAGGTAGGAACTACCACTACCAATCTGACTGCAAGACTACCTATCCTCAACCCAGGAGACTATGATCTCTGGCTTATGAGGATAGAACAATATTTTCTTATGACTGATTACTCCCTATGGGAAGTAATTAAGAATGGGAACAAAGTGCTTAGGAGAACTGTTGGAATAGTTAAACAAGAGTATGAACCCAACACTACTGAAGAAAAATAGGATAAAAGAAATGAAATGAAAGCAAGATTAACCCTATTGATGGCACTTCCAAACAAAGACCAACTGAAGTTCCACTCATATCAAGATGCAAAGTTACTAATAGAGGCTATAGAGAAAAGGTATGGAGGGAACAAGGAGTCCAAGAAGGTTCAGAGGACACTTCTGAAAAAATAATATGAGAACTTTGCTACATTAAGTTCAGAAACAATGGATCAAACCTTTGATAGGTTACAAAAACTTATCAGTCAGTTAGAGATCCAAGGAGAAGTGATTAACCAGGAAGATATGAACCTAAAGCTCTTGAGAAGTCTTCCATCTGAATGGAAGACTCATGCTTTAATCTGGAGGAACAAGGTGGAAATAGAAACCATCAGTCTGGATGATTTGTACAACAACCTGAAGATATATGAATAGGAAATTATAGGATCAACAAGCACAAGTCGAAATCCACAAAATGTAGCTTTTGTATCCAACAACACTAACAACACCAACAACATAAATAAAGAAGATAATACTGCTTATGAAGTTAGTACTACTCATACTCAAGGTAATGGTGGTAACTCTACATCTCTAGATAACCTTTGTGATGCTGTGATCTGTGCTTTCCTTGCAAGTTAACCTAACTCTCCTAAACTTGCTCAAGAAGATCTGGAACAACTTCATCCTGATGATCTGGAAGAAATGGATCTTCAATGGGAGATGGCCATGCTGACAATCAGAGCAAGAAGGTTTATTAAGAGAACAGGGAAGAAG
>BQNB010118115.1:0-21050 GCA_026074375.1 Tanacetum coccineum | reverse complement strand
CTTTCTTCGGTGTTCCTATTGGTATTGTCAGCATTTGCTATTGTTGCAGCTTATGCTTCCAGAGCTGCGGTAACACTGTCAGCAACTAGTTTCCTAATAGCAGCTTGAGTCATGGCTGGTGCTTTAGATGTTGATGTCCTTTTGGGAGGCATTCTACCAACATAAGACAACATGTAATAAGAATGATATCACAAGTCTTAAAATGCAATGCTTATTTTTAAACTTTAAGCATTTTTAACAATAGTGATATAGATACTTATTTGATATGGATTCTAACAAGCATCTGATTTATTAGAAGTCACGGTATGATTCATAATGATGACGACGGAGATGTAATATAGGACACATGATGAATATAAAACGGGATCACCATTATATTATATCATGAACAACTTGCCTTTGTACTGTACATAGTTAAAATTTGACAAGTGTTGTTATTTATACCACACATCCCGTGGCTAGGTTAAAAGCTATAACTAGTATCTAATCTAGTAGTCCGATGATCCTTCCTGGCTGTTCTTTTGTTCATAGATTGCATTCAGAAGACTTTCCTTATCTGCTTGGTGACGAACCTGGATATCTTCGATGATTTCTTCTAGATTAGCAATCCTGAAGCATGAGACTCTCGGAGTTTAGCTTCCAGATTGTCAAAATCTTGTTGTATGATCACCCGGCCATTTCCGAGACCTTCTATTTTGTCTTATATGTGCTCAATGCGGTCGAGAGAGAGTTCATCTAGGTGATTTAAAATTTCCTCAGTTTGCTCCTCGTGACATTCTAGACTTGTCTTACGAGAGCTTTCTCCTATCTCAAATTCTTGAGGTAGAGCAGAAGTAGAGGAGGATGATCGGTCACGACCTCGTTTCTTAAGTGGCAATAATTCCTCAGGAAGAAAGAATTCTTGAGGATTAAACATTGGAGATAGCATTGAAGATGGAGGCATAATAGTTGGTGGTGGAATAGGTGATTCTTTAGCATAGTATGCATGCATGACCTTCATATAGGGGTCATCATGAAAAAGTGAAAGAGTTGGGGAAGCTATTGGAACTAAACCAAATGAGTTATTTGAAGAGCTATAATAAGTTTTTTCTGGTGAAGCTGGGACATAGTCCGAGGAAGCTGGAATATAGTCAGGAAAGTTAGAGGAAAAAGCATCCTCAATATTGGAAGTAGGGTGGCTGGGAGAAGACATCGCTCTGTTAACAACCCAGTGGTAAATAACATAAGTTATTTATATAATAGTATAATAGTTATGTACTTTACATACTATTCCGGAAGATGTAGTGGCACGGAGGACTCTCTTGGATGGAAAAAAAATGTTATAGTTAAGGTTTCAACCTTGTTCTTTATAACCTTGGCTCTTGATACCAATCTATAACACCCCCATTTTTTACATATAGCAGCGGAAGCTAATCTAAGGTATTATTTCATAGCACAACATTCATAATCATAGAAAACGACTAAAAATAGACGTTTTTAAAAGATAAGTTATCATTCATTATTTCATCAGAGTTTTTACAAACAGAGGTCCCAAAATCTACATGAAAACATAAAGTTTTAATGATAACAGTTTAGCCATCTTCAAGTCTGTGCCACTCCCTGTGCCATAAAGCTCAGTTACGCGATAAACATGCTGAAAAATCAACACAAAGGTTGAGTGAAATTCATAGGTTTATGTTAAACAGTTTGAATACAAGTCATCATAACAGTGGGTTACATTGTTATACACCCATAAGTGTAATAATTGCAATGTGTATAATTTTTATAGAAAACAGTATTATTGCGTCTAAGCTCATGGCACTCAAACTCACTTGTGTATATATCAATAATGATATATATAATGATAATGGCCCCCGTGCAGGTAATTGCCATATACCTATAAGTTTAAAATATAGTGCGTTTGGTTACCTATCCGGCTAACACAAATGGGATTCGTCAACCCCGATAGGCCTATCCATAATGGTGGGGGTGTTTTGGCATAAAAGGGACTTAGACAATAGATGCAATAATATATCAGGATAACATACATTTAGAAAAAACTTGTATTCATGGTTTATAGCATGTATCCCCCTCGCGGGTTTATGAAACATTTAAAAGAGTTAAATGCGAGGCTATGAACTCACCTTAACAGGAGAAATCTGATTGATGGCAAAAGTATATCAAGTGAAAGTAACAGCTACGTCACGCAACCTGGGGTAATATGTCAAGTCTTAGTGTGATGGTTTATGTTTCAAAACTTTATAGAGTTTAACGTATTACTTTGATTTATTAATTTATGGAAATATTGTATCACTGTTCGGGCCATCATAATTCAGAGGTCATGTAGTAAACGTTTGAGGAGCCAAGACACTTTAAATCGTAAATCCGTAAACTCGTCAAACATATACCCAAATGATAACTCCTCACATAATAGTTCCTAGTAAAGTGTAGGATAAATTTTAAGTTTCTTCAAAAGCTAGTCGATGATAAGTTACGTTAATTATATAACGTAATTGTTTTATAATGCGTCGATCGTTGATTAATAACGATAATTGTGTCGGGTTTTAATAAAATCGAGTCTTATAATATTAATATATATTTTTATAATTTATATAAAAATATTATATTTTATATTTTTAAGCTTTGGAAAAAATGGCATATATACCCTCGATTTATATCCTTTTACATTAGTCCTTTATATATAAAGTATATATAACTTAAACCTTTAACTTTGAAACTTGGCAAAATAGGTCCTTATAGTTATAAATTTAGGAATATGGAAGGATTAACCCTTGTACTTGTTAATTTCTAAATAGTTACGATATATACCCCTTGCATGGAAATGATTTACAAATCAAGTCCAAAAAGCCATGCAAGCTTATTTTAGGGTTCTAAATGATATTTGCAGGTTATATCTTATTAGAATAAGCTAAAATAAAATGTTCTAACATAACAAAAGTTTAGAAAAAGGATTCGCTAGCTAGAAAATCAAAACGGGTCATTTTTAGGGTTTTCATAAAAAACGCATGGGGTTTGTGGTTCAAGGGATCAAACAAGAGTTTATATAGGATCTAAAAAAGATAATAAAAGTTCTAAAACAGACCATGAGCTTATTGAACAAGATTTTGAGCTTACTTGAGCTAAAATGGGTCGAAATGATGTTTTTAGTTTCGTACGCCTAGAAATGACTTCAATGGCTTCTTTCTCTTAATTCTTAGCTTCAATTCTAATCCTAGGGACTTCTCTTGATCCTCATTGGTCTGATTTAGATCTCCATTTGTGTGGTGATGAGTTTTTGAGGTGTGATTGAAAGAGGGTGTGTGTTTTGGCTTATATAGGGTTTGAAAACCCCTTGGTGCCCAAGAATACTTAGAGTAAGGATCAAGGGCTATAGAGTGATGACTAATAAAGCCTATAGGGTGAGTATAAGAGGCTAGAAGTGTAGCTTTGAGTGGTGGAAGATGTGGAGGGGGTTCAGTTATCATAGGGGTGACAAGGAGGTGTTTGTTTACTTGGTGGCTAAGGGTGGTGATGGAGGTGCTTGTATGCTTGCTTGGTGACATAGTGGTGAGGTCATGGTGGTGCTAGGATGCTAGCTTGGTTTAAAATGGGTCTAAAATGAAACTAAAGGGTGTCGGGTTGGTTTTGGTTTTGGCTTAGGGTTTAGGGTTTTATTTCGAGTTAGGATTAGGGTTTAGGATAGCTTCAGGTTTAGGATTAAGGTTTAGGATTAATATTAGGGTTTAGGATTAAGGTTTAGGGTTTAGGATTAAGGTTTAGGGTTTAGTTTTAGGTTTAAAATGAAATTAGGGTTTTAGGGTTTCGTTTAGGGTTTAGGGTTTTAGATTAGGGTTTTAGGACGATTTAGGGTTTAGGTTTAGGGTTTAGAAGTTGTGCATTGAGTGTTTGTATGTTGTGTTTAAAAGGTGGTAAGAAACTAGAATGAATTTGGAGGAAAAATGGCAAAGTTTGAATTTGTGCTTCATGGATTTGTACATTGAGCTTAAATGAGTTATACATTGACTTGGAGGGAAATTATATTTTAAATGTTGTGCATTGTACACTTGTACACATGTTTGAAGGCTTGCACATTCATTTTATATGTATACATTACATATAATTAGGGTTTTGATATAAATGTTAACGGATAAAGTCTATTTTGATATAACGTTGTAAATGGTACGTTAAATGGATAATGTACTTGGTAAAAATGATATTAAGATATAGACTTGACATATTAGGATGTTTACATGATATAAACATAGATAGAATTGGCATAGGTAGGTTGCGTGAGCTCGTTTACTTTAGAGATGCAAGTTACGTTGCATAATGAGATAAAGCAAAAATTTCCCTGTAAAAAGGTGGTATATATAATAGATGGATATTACAGTGCATCTAATTTAATAGATGGATAATTACAGTGATGAAAATTACGGGTTGTTATATTTAGTCAGAACAATAAATTTGGATCTGCCGACACAAATCTTGAACGCTCAAGCTGAAGCAATTAGGAAAGAGAACTTTGAGAACAAAACTTTACATAGCATAATTAAGGAGTAGAAACTTGTACTTATGATACTCTCTATATTAAAGAAACAAAATTGATTAGCGCATATTAGGAGGATTAAGATAAGTATCCATACCTTTTCACCAACACCACTCCAGAAGGCAACTCAAACTGAATTTCGGGACGAAATTCTTTTAACACGGGGAGACTGTAACAACCCTCATTTTCAGGTCATTTTACGTCAATAAATATTTCACTATTTATTTTAGACTTTTACGCGTTTACTTTTAATTTCAACCGTTTAGTTGAATCGCATAAACAGAAAATCAACATTTAACGTAAACCGGCATTAACCAAATAAAAGTTTACGTCAAATATGTGTTATATAATTATTACGGAGATAATTTATAACTGTTCATATTTTCATAAATATTTTCCTAGATATTATCTTAGATATTTTCCTAGATATTTTCTTAGATATTTTTCTAAATATCTTTTAGATATTTATGTTATAAAAGGAAACCAACTAGCTCATAATTTCTCATTTTCTCACTTACACAAAAATCAAAAGATCTCTCTTTCTCTCTACAATATCCCACGGCTCAAAAGCAAGCCAAAAACAATTCAATAGTTTCCATTTTATTGATATTACAAGTATACAACATTGATCAAGGGTATAATTTAAGGTGTTTCAAGTTAGTTTGCAAGTTAGGATTTTATTTCTAAGCAAGGGTTTTCAAGATCAAGTTAGGGTTTTTCATAAGGATTTGGGTTTAGAAGCAAGATCTAGGGTTTCCATTTGATTTCATACTTTGTAAGCATGCTACACTCCCTCTATTGATTTTCATACATATGGATTATGTTCGTACTTTCATTATGTATTTTTATGCATAAACATCTTAATTATGAAGTTATATCACCAACTAGTTTACTTTTATAAACATTTGCAAATAAATCAAGAACACCACTTACTTATGATTTTAGACTTGTGGTTAGGTTTAAAGTTTATAAACTAGCTTAATTAATCTTATGATTATTTCATAATATTGTGAAGTATTAGATGGGATTATGTTAGTGGATTATTGTGATTGTGGAAGGTAATTGAAATACCTAGACTAGTGGATTTGTGATATGAAAATAAGGTAGAATTACTTGACAAAAATGTGTAAAATACCCTTTGGGGGCAGCAGGTTTAGGACAGTAGGTTGCGGACGTTTAGTCGAGCTAAAACCTTAAAAATGTGTTAGTACATCTTAACACGATTCCGTGCATATAAAGAACTCGAAAAACGGATGATAATGTATCTTCTGTACAAAATGATGCATACATGATGATAATAAATGAAATGCATCAACAGACTGCCCAATGTGTTTCTGTGAAAGCGCAGAACAAAGTAGTTGATGCATCATTGACCGCTGAACTTGCGACATATAAGGAACAAGTTGAACCGTATGAAAGATGGGCCAAGTTTGAATTAACTGAAAGAGAACAAAAGATTGACGAACAATTAAGAATAGTTATCACTGACCGTAATATTAAGGAAGAAAATTTGAAAAAGGAACTTCATTCTGTGAAAATGCAACTTAACTCTACCATCAACTATAACAAGTCAATGGTAGAAGAAGTTATGTCTTTGAAAAAGGATTTTAAACAGAAAGAAAACAAATACCTTGAAGAATTTTTGGACATGAAAGCCTTAAAAGAGAAGGTCGAAGATTAATTATTCAAACAAGACCAGTCTCTTCAAATAGTTCACATGTTATGTAAACCAAAATCCTATTATGATGAACAGAGAAAGGTAGCTATTGGCTATAAGAACCCCTCATGTCTCACCCGTGAAAAGCAACTTCAGTCTGCTCTATATAATGGTCATGAAATTATCAAAACCCATCATGTCCCGGCCATAGTACACAACTCAGAGGATACCCTAGAGATAGCTAAAATCACTAGGAAGAAAATGAATGACATAATGAAAACCCCTCTGTGGACTGAACAAAACATTAACATTTAACCCCCAGATTACTCAAAAGAGAACTATCTGGCGGCCTTTACTCCACAGACACAACTGACCCCCGAATAGATATTTTGGTCCAAGGATGTCCTCAAGATGAAAGCAGAAGCTCTCAAAGAGCAGACCACAACTAATACCAATCAAAGCTTTGACGATGTATCCTCCCAATACACCTGCAACGCTTGTCCCTAGGGTGTTTCCAACAAAAAGTCAAGTGAAAATTAACATTTTTGCACTTATACAACTTTTTTAGAATTTGAAAAAACCTGTAAAAAGAGAATTACACCAACGGGTCTCACTGAAGGGGAAAGGGGATTTGAACAAACAAAGGAATGTTATCTCACTGAGGTCATTCCATTTTTCAAAACACTTAAAGAACATTTTGAGGGCATTCAAAAGGCTCTCACTAAAAAAAATTAAAGAAATGAAATAAATTTTTGAAGAACTGGAAGCTGAGGTTGACCAAAATGTTGTGAATAGGAAGTATGATGAGATTGAGCAAAAAAATATTCTCATCGCAAATGATAATCTAATTGCTGCTTGCTTGTCCAAAGAAGTGTTTTATATGCAATAAATTCTGAGCTTACTGTATCTAGATTCACTGAAATGCATGATGTCCACACTGTTAGTCAAGCACGTTGTCTGGAACTTGAAGCATACCTTTCTAAATTAAATGATAAGATTCAAAAAGATGATCATAATGAATTGGTAAAACTTGTTTCCAACCTTGAGGTAAATCACTTAAATTTACAGTTAAAGTATCAACACCTTAAAGAAAGTTTTGGAAACAACAAATCTCTACCCGCTTGGGGTGCTCCTAATTTTGACTCAGTCTTTGTAATCGAAAAAATAAAAGCTTCCATTCAAGGAAAGAACAACGCAATTAAAAAATTAAGAATGTAAATCTCTCAATTAAAGGAAACCCGTAGTGAAGCAGACCGTACTCTTGATTTCAGGGCCTTAGATTTTCAGATCACTCAATTAACTGAAAAAATCACCATTCTTTAAGAACAAAATGATCTTTTTAGGGCCGAGAATGAAAAAATTAAGCAGCATTACAAAGAATTGTATGATTGTATTAAGATCGTGCGTGCTAAACATATCGAACAGACAACTGCCTTGTTAACTGAAAATGAGAATCTAAAGGTCTAAATAAATGAAAAAATGAAGCGTGTGACTATAGATTCTATAAAACCAAA
Source organism: Tanacetum coccineum (assembly GCA_026074375.1). NCBI lineage: Eukaryota > Viridiplantae > Streptophyta > Magnoliopsida > Asterales > Asteraceae > Tanacetum > Tanacetum coccineum. The sequence continues at coordinate 13,354 of BQNB010118115.1, read as the reverse complement.
AGTTCTTGCACCTGGTATGTATGCTATCGATGTTGAACCAATTCCCCCTCGTTGTAGGAATAATAGGTAAGTTCATTTAGATTATCTCAAACATCTTAAGGAAAGTGTAGAAACCCTTCGCGAGATTGTAGAGGAAGCTAGGGTTGAAAGACCTTTAGATATACTGGATCATGGTCGGCTCGCATACCGATGTGACAGTCTTCATATAAGGCGAGGTCCGAAGCCGAAATAAGACAACTGGATCATGGTCGGCTCGCATACCGATGTGACAGTTCGTTTAAAGGGTGGAGGTTATAAGTATAATTATATTAATGTTAAGTGTAATATATGTGATTTAATAAATATAGGGAAAATCTCTTTTTCTTAAATTTAAATATGCTTTTGAACTAAGACTATTTCGTTTTAAGTTGTGGTTTTTCTAAATGAATTGTTTATTTAACGGGAAGCCTAAGAGTTTTTGAAACCGAAGGTCCGTGAGTTCCGATACTATTCTCTGTGGGGTGTCAAAAGCCTGGTCACCTAAGCCGGTCTCGGCTGGGATGTGCCGAGAAGAAAGTCGCTACATGGAATGATCTCGCCTTCAAAATCATAATTCTTGGGTGGAACGTGAAGCATAGAAATATTGCAATTTTCTTAAAAAGGTTGATCCATGGTTGAAATTCGAAATAAGCACATTCACCTAAGATATAATAATTGTCGGGAGTTAAAAGTTTCACAAGTTACAAATATGAGTAGTGTTAGCATCTTAGCTTATATTTAACGGTGATTTTGTTTTTAAGCTTGGTTTGGGACAAGTGAAAAATCAAGGACGATGAATTTATCTTTTTGGGCATTTTAGGATTGAAGTGCTTCTTGTTCTATGACCCTAAAGGTTATGAAAATAACGAAAGTCTTGACATTCTAGTTAGAAAAAGAAAAAGGAAAAATTAAAAAAAATATGTGTGGTAATTAGTGTAGATTTAAAAAAATGGTCAAAACGAGGCTTTACAACGCTATTGAGTTCTTAATTCCTTAAGATGAACACTTAACTACTTTTCGAGGTAATTAGTTGAAGGGGATTAAGACTTTTAGTTTTCTAAAGTGTTTACTTATGGCATTGCGTGATGATACGATAATAGTTTAGTATGGGAGATTTTGGTATGTGCTTAAATATACATACCTTTTACCGAATAAAACGAGCTTAAATGACCAAAAACGGACATAAAATGCCAAATATATGTTTGTTTTGCATACAATGCAGGTATTAGATATTCATTAAAGGACAAAAACGAAGCCGAAACAGGCAAAACCGAGCACGGGAATGGAAAGAGCATGAAAAGTCTAATCCAAAGACGTGTGCATCTTAAATAGGCCAACCCGTACCCGAGTTTATAGGCCGAGTCAGCCCATTAAGCTTATTTATTAATCTAAGCCCAAAGTATAAGCTTGAATCCATTTATTCTAAAGCCCGACCCAAAACCAATAATAAATGCCCAAAACAGTTTAACAACCATTAGCCCATTACCCCTTTAAACCCTTATACAGTTAGTCCTTAAGGACTAATATAGTTAGTCCTTAGGATTTAAACCAATAGCCGCTACAACCCCTTAACCCTCTGCACCGTTAGTCCCTCACCCCTAACCCCGTTACCAAAATTAAACAAACAGTGCCCTTAAACCACTTTCCTGCCAAAATAAACGTCACTATTTATCACCCCTGTCATTGTCCTACCCTGCAATCAAACGACAAAACCCCCTTAACCTCTTCCCCACAACCCAACAAACCCAATTTAACCTATTCTTCAAAGATAAGACAACCACGTTGGCAATCCTAGGCCAATTAAATGGTTGGGACTAAATCTTGGGCTATGATAAATTTAAAGAATCACAAAGAAGGATTCAAGGGCTCAGATTTATGGCTTGGAGAGCACTCACACAAAAAATACACCTTAAAGATCAAGAGCTTCTCAAGACGGATTTAAATAGTGTATGTTTTCACACATTAGGAGAGTTTTTATGTAGAATTTAGAATAGTGTTTAATTAAGTTTTATTGTATTTTTAGCTTATTTTAACTTTTCTTTGAGTATTGTAAATGTTTTTAAGTTTAATGAAATTTTAAGTTTTTATGTCAAAATCTGTTTTTCTTATGTTAATGAATTAATATGTTTGAAAATGTTTGATAAGCTCTTGTTTAAACTCTTGTTTAATCTGTTTTAATAAGGCAATTTAGACTTTTACATAGCTTTAAGTATTTAATAAAATTTCACCCAAATTTTACCCCTCAAAGTACCTCAGCTTATTTTGGAAGAAAAGCCAATTTGGGAAGGGCTTTTATGACCACACTAGCTTATCTATGATAAGCTGGAGCTTGTTGACTAGCTCTTAAGAGCCTTATTGTCCTTGTTTTGTGCAAAGGACCTTGTAAGATTCCATTTTCACTTTTATAGCTTATTTATTGTTAGCTTATTAAACTGCTTATTTTAGTTCTTATTACTGCTTATTATTGATATTTATTGCTTAATTATGCTGCTCATAGTTTAAATCATCTTTGTTCATCCTTTTCATCAAAACTGTCTATTTTAGCTTAAAACTGCTTAATATGTTTGCTTATTGATAAGTGCTTATCAGTTGTTGGATTTTGCTTATTAAGTCCTAAGTTTGTTAGTTTGTTATCTATTTTTAAAAACCTTAGCTTATATCAGTCATAATCAAGCTTAAAATGGATTTGAGATTTTAAAGGGGTGTTTGGGTTAAGAACTAAAATGGGTCAAATGAGTTACAAAACTGTTTTAGGTCGTTAAGCCAACTTTATTAAGCTTGATAGTGGTCTTATAATCTGTTTTAAAAGGTTTTTAAGGCATCAAAATCAATTTTAAGGTTTGAGCTACAAGTTCTCTAAATCTGTAGTCTTAAAACTTTTTCAAACTAGTTATATTTGATTTTTGCTCAAAAGTTGTTTTAAGGTTTTGTTTATGCTTTGTGTCTAAATTTAGTAGGAAAAGAGTAGTTAAGTATGTATTTGTTTTGTGAAAGTTAAGTGTAAAACTGTCTAAGTGTTAGTTTCAGTTTTAAAACTTATAAAGTCACTTTTCAATCTCAATTTTATATTAGTTAAAGTGAGTTTTACGATTTTAATTTGATAGCATAAGTCCTTTGTGCTATAAGCTCAATCTGTTTGAGCTTAGTTTGGTTTTTAAAACTCTTTTACTAGCTTAAAAATAGGACTGCAAAAGCCACTTAGTCTTTTACAAAAACTTGAAAAAAAACCAAAACCATGAAATCTGTCTGAACTGCCTTATTCATAATCTTTTTTCTAGCTTATTTATAGTTCTTAAATGTGTGTTTTTGGCTTATTCTAGTAGCTTATAGGTTTGACTTAATCTGTTTTAAGGTTTTATACTTAAGCTTATTGGTTTAGTAGCTTTAAAATTAACTTAAAAATGCTTTCTTAGTCTGATTAGATAACTTTCAGTTGAAATTGCTTATTTGCTTTTTGCTTTTTCCTGCTTATTTGTTTTGCTTTTTTTAGTTCTTTATGTTGATTGGGTCTAGGGTCAAATCTGTTTTTAGCTTATTAGCTTTCTAGTTTCTTATTGAGTTAAAAAGTCCAATTAGTTTTAGCTTGTTGTGTCAAAAGCTTAAAAGTCAAGTTTGTCACCTTTTATAAGCTTATTTCTAGCTTATTTTTAAGTTTTGTAAAATGTTCCTTTTTTTAAAAGATTTTTATTTTTGCTTATATTTTAGCTTTTTAAAAAGAAAAATAAAAAAAATGTTTTATCAAAAAGAAAGGTCACATGGTTCGAACCTGTGACCTCCCCTTCACACACACACATACCTAACCATCTATTTTGCTTATTTGCAGCTTATTCCAATAAGTTGTGAGACCCAAATTATTTTTCCTAGGATTAGATTAGTTAGAAACACTTTTTGTGATTTTTTTAGATTTTTCCAAATTAGTTTAGTATTTTTAATTAATTTTTAGATTAAAACTGTTTTTAATTCATAATAAATAAAATAAAAATCAAAAAAATATAATTCTTTTTTTTAAAATTATTTTTAATCATTTAGGACTTTTAAAAATTAAATTTGCATTTTTAGGGTTAAAATTTGATAATTTAGGTTTTAAGTCGCGTTTTTAAATTCCCGTTAACGTTTTTTCATTTAAATCTTTAATTGCTTTAATTGTTAGCTTGCCTTTGCTTTTTTTTTGCATTATATTTGTAGAAATAGAAACCGAATCAAAACTTCGATAATTCAATCACTCGATCACGAACTTAACCACGATTCTTAATTCACGCCTCCTTGGGACTACGACCCGGGAAGGTTTTGGATTTTACTTTAGTTAAAAGTAATCTTCTTAAAAACCTTTTCACTTTCCTCACTTTTCTTATTATTTGATATTTTAATTATTAGTTATATATATATATATATATATATATATATATATATATATAGGCTATTAAATTTTATATCAATCCACCTCTGTTAAAAATGCTGTGAGCAAAGTTAAGAAGGTTTGGAGACCTAAGCAAGTTAAGCAAGTTTGGAAAGAAACAAGAAAACTACTTACCAATGTTGGTTATCAATGGAAACCCACAAGAAGGAAATTCACTTTAGGAGAATAGTGCCCTTTAACTAGGTTCACTAAATCTAAAGTAGTGCCTGTTCAACAAACTGAAAACGTTAGCACTAGTAAAATTGTGATAACTAAGAACTTAAGTCACACATCTTAGAAACCATTAACTAGGTACCAACGTAGAAACAAACAGTACAAGGCAGTTCCCGCTAGCACTCCCACTCCAACTGAGAATTAGGAAATTGATGCCTCTATGCAATCTGCTGTTGCTTATGCTAACCAACAGGACCCCAACAAAATTTGGGGATCCAACTTTCTAAACTCTCCATCTTTATCTGTTTTCAAATGCAGGTCGTACAGATCATCCTTTGGTATTTGGACTCAGGCTGCTCAAAACATATAACGGGGAATTGCTCACGGCTGAGGAATTTCGTGAAAAATTTCATCGGAACAGTCAGATTTGGGAATGATCATTTTGGTGCTATCATGGGTTATGGAGATTATGTAATTGGTGACAGCGTGATCTCTAGGGTATACTATGTGGAAGGACTTAGACACAATCTGTAACACCCCCAAATTGGGTCGCAGCGGAATATGGGTCCGGGGCGTGTTACTTCATAGATCAATCACACAAGATATATATAGAACGACCAAAAAGTCGTTTGAAAACGATACATTGGATTTAACAAAGTAATTGTTACATAAGCCCGAAGCTTAACTTGTTCACTTGATCAAAATACAAAGATTTTCAGCCCATAACAGATAACAAAATGAAATGCGACAAAATCTTTAATGCATGACATCCAATTCAAAACCACCAATGTATCCATCGCACCTTGTGCTTATTGATCCCCTGAAAAACATTGCTTTAAAACGTCAACAATAATGTTGGTGAATTCATAGGTTTGATAAATCATATATTGTAGGACCACAAGATCTCCCAAGTGTATGATAATGCAACAGATGCAGATATCATATAAATGTAATTACGTTGCTCTAAGCTCATGACACTGATGCTTGACATGTATGGATGCCAAATTAATGGCCGTTTGCCCGTGGTGATGTTCTAACCCGCAACATCCTATATTCGACATGGTATACGTTCGTTTCGCTAGTGATAGCTAATCACCCGAACGGGGTTGTCAAACCCAATAGATCTATTCATAACATTCGCGCTCGTAATTAACAGTTCATGATAATGGGCTCAGATTGGGTTATCGCTACTTAGGCAACATGTAATCATAATATGAAACTTAACCACTTGTGTCCAGTTGTAAAACATTGCATGTTTTTCACCCCAAAAACTTTGTAAAACAAAAGCATGTAAAACGTGGGGCTATGAACTCACCTTGAGTTCTGATAATCCAAATGTCGCAGATAATGCGTCACGTAAAAGATCGAATGCAACCTAAATTATCATAGGTCGTATAAGTACCGAGTACTTTAATTGATAACATTGAATGTAATCCTATAGATTATATCGTACTATCGTTCGGGCTATCATAATTAAAGAGGTCATGACATGTCAAAAATTAAAGAGGTCAATGAAATGAACGTTCGAGGAGAAAGGGACACTAAAATCGTAAATCCAGCACGTCGACGAAACGCCATCCGAAGAAGACGCCTCATTAGAAACACCGCAAGAAATATAGTACTTTGTAACCACATAAGATTCTTATATCTCTCAATCACAACCTAATGGTTTTTGGTAAAATTTGTGTTTCATAAGTTAAAACGTTTCTAATTACCGTTTAGTAAAACTGGCGTAACTTCGCGTTTTTAAACCCGCTTTACACGCGTTTCATTTGCCATCTTTTCGTATTAATACATTTACGATATTTGCCATTTTTTTATAAAATATTCCCCGATGAACAGTAACTTTACTGTTCTTAACAGACTTGTGATGTTATATAATTTGTATTTTGTTGTCGTAAAACCCGTAAATGTCGTATTTTATTCGATAAAGTCGCCGTTTTAGTGATTCTTTCGAGGAACTTCTCGTAACTGAAAAGATATATATTTATGAGGTTTACAAAAATATAACTTTCTGTCATGAATAGTAACTTTTATAAAAATAGTTTTATAAAAGTATTAATTGTCGTAAACTCGCGAAATTCATAACTCGTTCGTTATTAATTGAAAAATTGCGATTCTTATCATTTTGGAATCCTAAAAATGTGTATTATTTATTAAAAATATCAACACTTGCTGTTTAAAGTTTTTATAAAAATGTTTTTATAAAAATTCATTTACGACTCCGTTTATTAACGTATAACTCGTTTTTAACGTAACTTTTTCGTTATTAATCCGTTTAACAAGTTTCTTACCTTTTCGGAATCGTCGTGAAATGTATTATCTTATAAAAATATAAAATGGATATGTAAAAATTCGAATTTTGGACAGAATGTTTGCTTGAGTTTGTTGAATCCATTTTTGATCTTTTCTTTATACTTTACCACTTTTGTATTTTACCACAAGTCTCATATATCATATATATTATAAATCATACATATATTAAGTGTCCATTGTCCATAGTAGTCCTCATATGTCCAAGTTACCCATGTTAACAAATCCATTAACATACTTTAAAACCATAACTTTACTTAAGTAACCTTAATTTACTAGTTTTGTCAATAATCATTTTTATACATAACCAAGTGTGTACAAGTGTATTTCTTTCCATGAGACTTTATTTTAGTGTTCTATTAACATGATTAAGAGTCCATAATCAATATTAACATGTCTTATGTATTTCTTAAACTTAAAACATATTATGAAACTATGAAAACCCTAATTAATACATAATCATTTTCATGTTTAATTAAGAGTGTAAATCTCTTGTGTGTGGACCCATTTTAAACATGTATGTCAACAACATCATAGGATATATAAATGTGTACATTATGATGACAATAATTAAAAACTTCTCTTTACATGTTAATGATCCTAAAGGAGAGTTTAAGCAAAATAGAATAAATCATATGCAAAAATTAAAATAATAAGAACTCAATAGTTCAAGTGGACCTAAGAATGTGAGATGATTGATGATAATCAAGTGCAAAACCCTTGTTTAGCCACAAAAATCCAAGCTTACACAAAGAAACCCTAGCTTTCCTTAATAGAAACCCTAACTTCCTTTCTCTTGATTAATACTTGAATATGATAACTAATGCTTGAAAATGCCTTAGAAACCTTAGAAAGATTGTATATAGAAGTGTATGGGTTTTAGAAAAATTTTGTATGGTTTTGTTTGGTTATATGCTTTGAGCCGAGAGCTCCTATTAGGAGTCAAAGGAGAGAGTATTGGTTTGATTTTTCTAAGTGTTGTTGTTGTATGAGTGCTTTCATTAGTTACTTGCATGTAATATAGAGATGTCCTTGGTCAATAAAGTTGCAATATTTTGGTCAACTAACACAATGTAAGGGTTTCAAGGGATGTGGTTTTTGTGCCTTGAGTCAAAGTAACAATTAAGGCTAGGTCATAAATGCATGGGATAACATTTGACCAAGTTTGATAAAAATCCACTTATTTACCTATTGGTGTAGTTTTTGCCTGATTTTGAGGGGGGGGAGGGAAGGCTTTCTAGAAGCTTTGGCTTAGTAAAACATAATTTTGTTACATTTTACTTAAAGTTACAACATGTAACATTTATTTAAAAGTTGCCAACTTGCATGCATTTGTGTATAATATATTTTCTAGTGTACAAAGTGCAAGTAATATTTACTTGGCTAAAGTTTAATAAAACTTTAGGTATTGGGTATAATCGAGGGTATTTGTTGAAGCGTGAGACAAATATTCATACTTTCCGGTTATCTCTTAAACGTACTTTTATCGGCGAAACGTAATTAACTTACGTAACAATAAAATAAAGTACAACGACCATAAATATATTATCAACATAATATATAGACACATGATTGATGTAAACGTTTGATGGTTTGATGCCCGTTCACATTAAAGGATAATATTTGGAGTACGCGATTTAGCCTAACGTTTACAATTTCAAGCAAACATGTACAATACAAAAGGTACATTGTGGATTTGTTGACGTCGTCACTGACTTGAAAACACAGGGTGTTATAGACGGTTTGTAAACATACTATATATACCTCTTCCATCACATAGAAGAGGTGGTTGGTCATTTTATAATTAAAGTATCACTCTCTCTCACTAGAACTTTTCTCTCTAGTTGTTTCTCTCTCTAGGAATTGGCCAATCCATTAATCTACCATTGTGTTATGATATAAAATATCCTACAATAAAGGGTCTAAATAAATAAGCCCTCCATACACTTTAGGTAGAAACTGGGTCAATACATAATTTATTGGATATCACAAGATGATATTTGGTATTGAAGACAAACATTATGGACCCAGTGATGCAATGTATAACCCTTCCTAGCCATTCGAGTTTCTTTCAAAAGAAACTTGTCTCATTTGTCACAGAAATACACTCCTTATCTATTGACATCTCACTCCGAGATTGTTGATATTAAAAAGGTGGCAGTCAGGTCCAGCCTTCGATTACTAAAACCAAAGTGCACAAATCGAGTCTAAAACCAAGAGAGATCAAATTATAAATTTCATTAGGACACAATTCATGTATAACACTTGTTGTTCATCAGAATGCAACATTTGGTATCAAAGAGTCCTACGCATTATCCTTGTGATCTTGCCAGAACATCAGAGTGATACTCTTTAGTATTCACAGTGATGATGGAAATCCTTCTAGTGTCAACATCAAACAGCACTACGGTAGGTGACTTGCGAGATTATATATGAATCAAACTTATGATAACTAGATATCAATTTAGTCCTGTAAATGAATTGACGACTTAATCGTAAAGATAGTAACTATCTGATTCACTCTTATCGTGTTGTCTACTTTGAGACGCGCTGGTTACGAGAATGGCTAGTACAACTATGAAACCCCGTCAAGGAGATTTCTTTTAAATTCTACATGATCACAGGCAATATTTATTCTCATTTAACAGGGAACCATGGTTATTGCATTCGTATTTAACAGAGTGACAAAGACAAGTTCATCCATATCTGTTGTTTATCACTAACCTAAACTTGCAGGTTTTCCCGACAGTGGCAGCATCTAGTCCATGTCAGATTCATTACCACATGCTCATACTAAAGCTTTAAAAGTCAAACATTCAGCATCAAGACTGATGTTGCTAAACAAGAATGTAATCAGTTAGAAAGCTCATGTTCATGTCAAATTCAGCCAACTCTGATAATCACAAACTTCCTCATCATCAAAGATCTTTAAATTCAAATCAAGAATTGTCTTCTTATAAGATTGTTAACCAAAGAAACATTCAATAGATGAGATTGTTAGCCTTGATGAAGAAGATGAGGTTGAAAGCTTTCAAGACAAGTATGAGCATGCCGGTCAAGAGTACAAGTTGATCAAGAAAGTCAAATCAAGATGATTCAAGTCAAGGAGATGATGCAAGATGAAATATCTCAAGAACTCAAATTCGAATGACGAAGGCTCAAGATCAAGATCATAAAGCATGAATGAACAAAGCCGTTACAAACAAGAAAAGACAAAGACAAGACTAAAGAAGGCAAAGCTCAAGAGTTAAATCAAGATAACCTCTAACAAGAATGTCAAAATTAGGGAGATAAAAGTCGACCTTAACATTGGGGGAGATTGTTAGCCTTATTTTTATATAACTCGAACAAGAATGTCGTCTGTCGTCTTTGTAATAATTAGTCTTGTATTGTAATAGGATAGTCGAGTTCAACGGGCTTGGACTTTAAGCTAATATTGTCCATGTTTGAGGCTAAAGCCCAACACAAGCCAAGCCTGGCCCATGATCAATAGTCCATATGCCACTTTGGCTTCAAGGACTATAAACAGAACCCTCTCCACACATGGAGAGGGTGTTAGTTACCATTGTATATGTGTGTAACCCTCCACTCTTTTTTCTCTCTAATATATTCTCTCAACTTTCCTTTCTCTTTTCTCTTATGGCTTACTCGGTTCTATGGCTTATTGGTTAGCTTATATGTTGTGTTTGGATTCATAGTATTTAGGATAACATATCTTGACTCCTCCGTTGAACATCTCATGTATAACAATACCATCTAGACTCATCCATTCAACATCTCATGTACAATGATACCATCTCAACTCATCCATGTAACATCTCATGTACAACGATACCATCTCGACTCCTTCATTGAACAGCTCATGTATAACGATCCCATCTCGACTCATCCGTTGAACATCTCATGTATAATGATACCATCTTGACTCATCCATTCAACATCTCATGTACAACGATACCATCTCGACTCATCCGTTAAACATCTCATGTATAACGATACCATCTTAACTCCTCCGTTGAACATCTCATGTATAACGATACCATCTCGACTCATTCGTTCAATATCTCATGTACAACGATACCATCTCAACTCATCTGTTGAACATCTCATGTATAATAATAGCATCTCGACTCCTCCGTGTAACATCTCATGTACAACGATACCATTTCTACTCCTCCGTTGAACATCTCATGTATAACGATAACATATCGAATCCTCCGTTGAACATCTCATGTATAACGATACCATCTCGACTCATCCTTTTAACATCTCATGTACAACGATACCATCTTGACTTATTTATGACATCTCATATACAACGATACCATCTCGACTCCTCCATTAAACATCTTATGTATAACGATACCATCTCGACTTATACGTTAAACATCTTATGTGTAACGATAGCATCTCAACTCCTCTGTGTAACATCTTATGTACAACGATACCATCTGGACTCCTTCGTTGAACATCTCATGACAACAGTACCATCTTGACTCCTCCGTTGAACATCTCATGTATAACGATAGCATCTTGACTCTTCTGTTGAATATCTCGTGTATAACAATACCATCTCGACTCATCCATTAAACATCTCATGTACAACGATACCATCTTGACTCATCCATATAACATCTCATGTACAACAATACCATCTCGACTCCTCCATTGAACATCTCATGTACAACGATACAATCTCGACTCTTCCGTTGAACGTCTCATGTATAACGATACCATATAGACTCATCCGTGTAACATCTCATGTACAATGATACCATCTTGACTCATCCGTGTAACATCTCATGTACAATGATACCATCTCGACTCCTCTGTTGAACCGAGGAACCGGATCGAACCGACCAAAACCGAGAAACCAGACCGACCAAAACTGAGAAATCAGACCGAACCTATTAAAAGTAAATTTTTAAATAAAAGTAATTTTTAAATAAAAGTTATTTTTTTTAATTATTTATCTATTTTATAAATAGTAAATATATATTTTTTATAAATAATAATTATAAATATACTAATTAAATAAAAATATTTTTTAGTTAAAATATCTTTCCCGGTGACATGTCGACGGGGACAATAATTGACACGTCTCACTAAATTTTCATTGTCCCACCAAGACACTAAACGACAACGTTTAAGACTTTCCCCGTCCACGAGGAAAGTCACCGATTAAATTTAAAAACACAAAATTATCTGAGTTTATCACACTGTAAAAAACATAACATACACCTCCTCCTCTAGCGCTTCAAGAAGAAGAAGAACATACATCCACCACCACCACAGCTCACCCACCACCACCATTCACCACAGAACCCACCACCGGCGATTGTTTCCTATCACTTGCACATGAGCACTTTTCCCCCTCCTCCCTTCTCTCGTTTAATTCTACCCTCTTCCACTCTCATGTGTATATCTATCCAACTCCCATCTCATGTTTAATTATATCACCCTCTTTCCCTCTTCTTAAATAAGCATAAAGTAAAGTTCTTGATTTTTCTTTTTTTAATTTTTGAAATAAGCCTAGGAATAATGCGAAAATAAGCTGAGAATAAGCATAAGGTATACTTCTGTGGGAATTTCTGGATTATTTTAATATAAGAAAAAACTTGATAACTTGAATTTATTTAACTTTAATTTTTAAGACGTTACTACTCACTTGAATTTGTAGGAGTGGGCGGCCAAAAACCCACCAAGGGGGGCAGGGGAGGCGGCAGAGTTGGAGGAAGCAAGGGTACGCGCAAAGAAACTAGGAACCTCAGGCTCAAGGCCTGTGTGGATACATATGGCCCGCTGAAGATCAGGTTTGAGTATAACGATAAAGGAACGATGCTTCATCTTTGTGAAAACGCGGCGCGGTGGAGTAACCTGTTAATACAAATAATGCCTAAAAACGTTATTTATATTTTTTGACCTCTCAACGTTTTGATAATAACAAAATGTAAAAACGTTTACAATAAAAATAAACGTTTACAAATTATTAAATGTAAAATTTCATTTCTAAGATTAGTGATCACTTAAGGTATGGACAAACAAAATAATTAAGCATGATTAGTGATCAAGAAAATATTTTTCTCTTAATCCTCACTTTTAATTCTACAAAAGTATTTTTTTCAAAAATACTTTTACAAAATATTTTTTAATTAAAATAAAAAGTTTTATTAAAAACTTAAAATTCAAAATTCAAAATTTTCCCCCTAAAACGGAAGCTTCTACACCAGATATAATCTTCGTCACAAAAAGACAAAAAAGGGAGCGGAGTCTAGGCAGCGGCCCCCTTATATATAAGGGACCGCCGGGACCTCCCCCAGAGAGCTGTTGGGATTCCCTGCCTATAAATACTGATCCATTCCCAGCAGAAAAAAATTCCTCTTTGTACGAAATTTTTCAGTCTTTTCTTTCTCTCTCTAAACCTTCTTTCTCTCACTAAAACTCTTGATCACT
>BQNB010118112.1:0-16753 GCA_026074375.1 Tanacetum coccineum | reverse complement strand
AAAAATGCTTCTTCTTTTTTTTTGTTTTTTTTTGTTTTAGGGCTATGAAATTAGATAAGAGGCACACTTGCCGGGAGGTCTTCGTAAAGCAGTCTCTCTACTCTCGCCCGTAAGGATATGATCTGTTTACATTACGTGAGATTGGATATTGTTGCTGTTAAAATTAGACAAGATTGATATCCTCTAAAGTTCATATGAACATAGACAACTTTACCGGTCATCTCCGAAACCAATTAGATAAGAGACCAAACATAAATTTTGTTTTAAAAAACATATAATAAATTGACACACAAAGACATGTTTGTAGTTGATGAACAAATTCACATACTCTAAATAAACTTACTAGAGACGAGTAGTTCATCTTCAACCTCTCGATTACCATAAACCAAAAGAGATGTCAGATATCTTCTTCTTGCACCAGCACCAGAAGGAGGAGGCTCATATAAACAAGTGTATCTCGAATTTAAGGCTTCCAAAACATTTAATCGACTGCCTGATGCTTCGCCTCTGCCATTCATATTTTCTCAGATCGAGATGTAGAAGGTTCAGTTATGGTTGAACCTAATCACGACCTAATTGGCCTTGCGTCTTTATTCTTCTATTTACACCCCCCCAACTTTCTCAAGTTTCCTCGTTTGATATCATGTCCACGTAGGATGCTTGCTCTTTTATAAAAAGACTAGTCTTGTCATGACTTTTGACTTATCAAAATGCTTCTTGACAAAATTACTCTCATATTTTCGATACTCTCTTCATGGTTATTGCTTGTGAAAGACATCAATTCTAGTATGTTGAACAAGTGTGAATGCGAAAGCAAGTTTATACTTTAGATTAGCTTTATGTCAAGTTGTCAACGTCAACAAAAAAAGGTAAAGTAACACTAATACCGTCTTCTACGGATTATGAATCTCAATACTATCTTTCACAATGTATTGAGGAGGTTGAGATGTAGACAGCCTTACCTCTATCAAAAGTAGATATGCTGCTTCTAGTTCTACCAAAGATATAAAATAAACTCCGGTCTTACAAGAGGTGATGATCGAATCATTGACCTTTGTCTCCAAAAGTAATGATCGAACCCTTTACTTTTACGAGTTCTACGTATTTTATTAGGGTGATAGGGTTTACACCACTTACCCCTCCCACCCATTTATTATCCGTTTTATTGACATGACAAAACAGTTTTTTATTTTTTTTAGTATATTTTGTTTTTTATTTTTTTGACTTAATGGTTTTTGCTCTGTATTTTTTGTATTTTAATTCTTTTGGTTTATTAAACTTTATAGTATAATTTATATTTTGTTTTGTTTAATTTTTAATTTTAAAATATAAATAAAATTATAAAAAAATGTAAATATAATGAAAGGGAGTTGATATGCACACCACTAAAAGTGATGTGCACACCACAAATCATGCATATGTGTGTTGTATTATGTGCATCACTAGTGTGATTTTGTGGTGTGCACATCACTTTTGGTGGTGTGCATATCAACTCCCATAATGAAAAAATACAAAAATATTAAAAAAAAGATGTGAATCCTATTTTTGATGATGTGTCAGTGTGACCCACAATCCTTTTTATTGCTTCCGAACCACTTTTGTCGGGTGTTAAATACTTTGGTTAAAGTGTGAGTGGATTAAGTGCTGTACTATTTTAAAATTTTATTATTACTAGTGAGGGTACTTTTTTCTTATGGAGTTAGTATTATATAGGTAGTGTATAAGTTGACTGTATCAAAAGAGAGGGGGTTCAAAAAGAGAGAGGATTCAATAAGTCTAAATAGACTACGTTAAGAATTAGAGAAAGGGGGTTAAAAACTAGACAAGGCGTGAAAGGGCCGAGGGACGGTTCATAGGGGTTTTATTGACCCATTTCGTTTGATTCTACCTAAAAGGTAAGTTCATTTAGAAATATAACACAAGTTACGTTTACTTCAAAATACGAAATTCTTATAAAAAAACAAAAATTGATTTGCACACTTCGAAAATTGATTGACACACTTCAATGCATATTCTACATTAACTATTTGTACATTTGAGTGTGCAAATAAATAATTGAAATGTGCAAATCATCTCCCTAAAAACTTGATTCGTTGAAAAATTATATTGCTCCTTGAAAGATGTCGTATTATCATTTTTTAAGCATAAGGTATGGTCGGTGTTATAAGAGTGGTGTTGTAGAAAAAGTGATGTCAACTTAGTATTTTCTTTTAATAACATGAGAACTTATTACTCAGTACAAGATACCATACTTCATATTTGTGATGACATGAGATACTTTTTGGCTCACACATAACCCACTAAAACATAAATACAACCCAAAAAAGAGAGGAACCACCGTGTGGGCTGATAGGTACGACATTGCCTCCGACAACACAAGATGAGGTATGGTTGTGGCGCCATGAAACTTGGCTGGTTGGATGGTGCCAGGGCACCAACCACCGGCACCGTATACTCTTGAAGTAATTAGGGTCTCTTTATAGTGGCTCCTTTAAAACCATCCCTATCTCTATATATGAATATTTAGAGCACAAAATTTAAAGAGACACGACTTTAGTTATTAGGGTAAAAGCTAAATATACTTAATGTACTTTTCATATAATAACTCATTATACTTTCTTTACAAAAATATATAATCATTTAACTTAAATAACTTCCCTCATAACTCACTACACATAGTTGGGGCTACAACTTTCACATAAAAAGTCACAAATACCCTTGTCTTCTTCCTAAATTATTACTGCCATTTTTCGAGCTCTTTAAAAAGGTTTACCATCCAAAACCACCACCACCACCCGTTTTAGCCGACCACCACTTGTCATTTGCAAACCCACGTCACAAAAGAACAAAATTCACGATCCTAAAAGTCAATAGAGTTTATCATCATATTTGGAGAATCAATAATAAACAAAATGTTAAACCTTTTGATCATACCGTATATTTACTTGAAAGTCTTGTCAAAAATGTTAAACCTTATGATCTTAATGGCAATTTTCACCACAATGAATGTGTCGTCTTCTTCTTCACCTCGAACGACATCTAAGACTTCAAATAAGTAATATCGATGGCTAAAGATAATATTGGGGTAAGCAATCGGAAGCTCATTAAGTTCCACTTGGTACTTGATAAACCACTCGGAATCATCACTTGACATCTCATAAACATTAAGATGTAAATGGCTTTGGCTATCCACGGTCTCAACCAGATGTAGATGTCCTCGTGACTCTCCGAAGTAAAGAGGTGTTGCTATATGTTGCGGCGGAAGAAATGGCAAAGTTTGCAACTTTTCTACATCAAGCGACTCAAACTTGAATCTTACATTTTTCTTTCATATTAACAATATTAAACTTGAATCTTACTGTTAGTGCAATTTGTGTTACGGGTTTGAATTGGATCTAGATCGCTTGTTGGGTCGGGCCAACTAGCTGTAAATGGATTAGATCTTGTACTAAATCAAGTAATTTAGATAGTTTCCTGCAAAAATAAAAGTAAACTGTTAGTCTTACCGTGGGGACGGACCCCACGATTAGACTCCGACGTGAGAGTAAGTATTCATGTTTTGTCAGAGAATGTCAGAGTGTATGTGTGTAAAATGTGGTCAGAAAATCGTACCTTGTGGGGTGTTAGGGTACCCTTATTTATAGGTGAGCCAAATATTAGGTTTTCCTAGTATTTCGCTTATTTCTGTTAGTGAGCCGGAGTGGGTCTCTTGTCTGGCAAGGGTCCGCAATGAATCGTGTCTTGCGGACGTTAATTCCCTTCCGCGGACGTTTCTTGGTTCACGGAGGGTTTGTCACGTCCGTCTCGCTTCTTCCGGGCCGTGCCAGTGCGGGATTGGGCTTAGTTTTGACCCATCATATTTTAGCTGCTTTTATTTGATTGATTAGGCCTGGGGCCCATTATGACAATATGGTTCAGGCCCAGAGGCCTGGTAAACCTATTATACGTCATCAAGTCCCCCCAGTCCAGTATGCCTATTGCGTGCGATGTTGTTGCGTGCGGTAGGTATTGCTGGACTCAGGTTCTGCTACATTACCGTGCTCTCTTTGTCTTTCGCGGGCGTCTGTGCTTCCGCGGCCATTGCATGTATGGGTAGATGAGGCGTGGTTGACGTAGTCTGTTTGTGGCCTTTCACCTTCTGACTGATTTGACCAGTTGGTCCTACTTCTTAACTGTCATCACTATTTTCTATCTTTAATCCTGGTCGTTGACCCAAGAGTTCATTGCCACGTGTAAGCATCCAAACATACTCTTCATTTACTATGCCGAGAGTATTAATACTCGATCCATTTTTCACTGTATCCTTTCACTATCTTCGCCATTGTTAAAAACTTTCAAGCTTTATAATCATTTGTGTTTATCGTGTTTCAAAGGACTTTTTAGCAGGTTAAGTTTTTAATCCTTTCTCTTTGTCATGCGTACTATTACAAACATTAAGTATGTTCTTTCTCAGAGAGCGTTTGACATTTTTTGTGAAAAAATCCATATTCCCGAGGAAGTTCACCCATTCCTCCCCAATCAGGATAGCACAATGCATGAAAGGCCTACCGGAAAGATTAGGCTATACACTAGGTTTCTCGACTTTGCCAATTTAAGATTGAACTTGTCCACTTTCCTTGTCGATATACTTAGGTACTTCCGTATCAACATATCCCAACTTTCTATTATTGGGGCGGCCAAGGTTTCTCACTTTGAAATCTTGTGCCATGTTTGCGGAATTACCCCAACTGTGGGTTTGTTCCGTTGTTTTTATGTCAATTCTAAAAAGAATGGGTGGATGTCCTTCATTAAACGTTTTGAGAAGTCCCCTGTATGTTATACGAAGCCTCTGGACTCTCTCAAAAATTGAAATGACCATTTTTTCTAGGTTGATGAATTTGCTTGCCCTGCGCGCTTTCTGTGGCATACTGCCAAGAACATGAGTAGGGATCTCGCTCCGAAGGCCACTGATTTTAGCGCTCAAGATTATGATATTCTTGTTGATCATCCCTCTCCATTCTGGAAGTTCCCTGAGGAATTCTTGTGCTTGGTCTTAGCCGCCATTACACTTTGGATGAGGAAACTTATCCTTTATTTGTGGACAGGGACGGAGAGGGTGAGTGTCTTCTTTTGTGTGTACGTTGTACATTTTTCAGCTTGCTCTCTTGCTCTCTTTTTTAACTGTGCTTCGTTTTGCAGATATGGATATCTTTGTTTTTATTCGCACTCTGGATCCTACTAAGGTTAAGGTTGTTGAGCGTGAGCGACATAAAGGTGAGCCACGGTTGCTGGAGGTAATTGTTGGTCGTATTGTTCCTTTACTTCCGATTGCGCCCGACCATGGTGAGAGTGAGCTGGCTGCTAGTGTTAATAAACTGTTTGATGAGGGGGGGTAGTGGTACTCAGGTTGAGCAAGGGGATTCCGCCGGTGGTGGAGATAGGCGAGATACTGATGTTCAGCCGGTTGTTACGGCTGCTGATACTATTTCAAAGGATGTTGTTCCGTTACAGCCAATGCGTAAAAGAAAAACCTTTGTTGTTGATACTGGTGAGCCTTCTCACCCTCCTAAGAAGTTAAGGGAGGATTATAAGACTCCGGGTAGGCCTTCTGTTTCTGGCAAGTCTAGGTCCGTGGTTCAGAGGTTGTTAGCCGGGGCCGTATTGAATGTTGAGGTTAGGGGTAAGCCTATTCCGGCTTTACCATTTGTCACATCTTCTATGTCCGCTATGCTAGAGCGGGAGGGGGAAGATCATATTGATTCCATGACTGGGCTTAACCTTCGGACTATTAGTGCTTCGCAAAGGTTCGTAATTACTTCAGATTCTTCTCACCATTCTGGTGCTAATATTACGGAAGCTGAGGTTGATTTTTTTGCCAGGCCCTTCATTCCTATTATTACGGCTGCTACTACTGTTACTTTGACCTCCGGTCCTGCTGCAGTTATTCAGGAAAAAACCGTTAGGCTTTCGATGTTTGCCGTTGATTCCTCTTCCGCTGGTGGAGATCCTAATGCTGGTGTTTTTTCGGATCTCACCGGGAGTGACTTCCTCGTCAGTGGTATCCGTACCGTCATCGACCCTGAGTTCGATCTTCAAAAGGTTTACGTTCCGCGATGGAGCGTGACTAATGGGTCCCGTCTTGATGACGGTCGCGTCTGTCGCGAGATGGTGGATGAATTTGCCCCTCCCAAATTTTTTGCTTCCATTCGGGGTATGGATCATGACCAGCTTTTTACCGAGTTCAATGTTGGAGCGGCCCGCCAGGTTTCTTTGAGCGCAAAAGTGAGGATGCATGCTGAGTACAATATCAAAGAGAAAAGGAAGCTGAAGACTGTTGTTGATGAACAGGCGGATTTGTTAAAGGTCAGGGAAGGAGAGATTAAGAGTCTGAGGGCTCAGTTGTTGCTAAAGGAAGCGGAAGCTGCAGAGGCTATTCGTCTTCGTATTGAGGTTTTCGGCTTTGCGGTTACGGAGAAGTCTCTTCGGGATGAGGTTAATGCTTTGAATGGGCGTAATCTCATCCTTGAAAAGGAGCGTGATGCTATGGATGTGAAGGCGATGGATCTGGAGACTGTGATTGTGGGCAAGGAACGTGAACTGTCTGATTCTAATGCACAACTTACTTGCATCAAATCTCATAATGACAATCTTGCGAATCAGGTATGTGCCTTTACTCTTAGCTCTTTTTTTCACTTGTATACTTCCGTGATTACAGGTTCATGAGCTGGAAACTTCTTCCGCTGGGCTCCAAGAGAAAGTCACGACGTATGCGAATTGCATGGAGCAACTTGGAAATTTCAGTACGAAGACGGATGAAGATTGTAAGTGATAAGTTGGAGAAGCTGGACACTGACCTTGTGGAGATGTCCCTTCACTTAGAGGAAAAGTTCTATCCTCACCTTCTTACTATCATTGCCGGCCGTAGGTGGTTGCTTACCCATGGGATGGAGCTTGCGACCATTAAATGTCTACACTCGCCCGAATATCTTTCTACCCTCGGAGAGGCTATTAGTAAGGCCATTGAGAAAGGCATGCAGGATGGGTTGGCTGTCGGGATTACTCATGGTCATGAAGGTAGGGTCCTGACAGATGTTGTTGTGTACAACCCTTCCGCAGAAGCTGACTATATTTCTACTTTGCAACGACTTCAGAGCGTGAACTTCTCGTTGCTTTCCGAGTTGAAGTCTAACAAAGACGTGAGTGTTGAAACCATAATGAAAATTCTTCGACTGGAAGAGTCTCTTGCGAAGAGGTTAGGTTGACTGAGTCACGCAAGCCATCACGTTGACCAGCTAATGGTTCCCATTCATCATTCCCCGGACCAGCATGTCGTTGGTGCTTCTGCTTTGTCACTTTCATTAGATGTTTCCAGCTCCAGAGTCCGGAGGATTAAAGAGAATATTGCCCATCATAGATCAGCACTCCGCGACGTCTTTGTTCCCTTATCTGAGCCTTTATCCATTACGGCTTTAACAGGTACGGAAGGTACTTCTAAAGTTATGCCCGTCACTACTACTATTACCACGGCCTTGTCTGTTACCTCTGCTTCTGCGAGCTTTATTTATCCTATCTCTACGGATGACTACGAGGTTGCGCCTGCGGCTGGTCAAGAAGGTGTAGGTGCGGATGCTAATCCTTTCCCTGATGTAGATGATGTCGAGCTGAATATTCAGTGATCTGTTTGAATGTCTGGCCGTGGTCACGTGTGACCTTTTTGTTATGGCATTCTTTATGTAAAGAATGTTTCTAAGTGTTTTTATCCATTATATGCCGCGGTCATGTGTGACCTTTTTGGATGCGGTCAAATGTACTTGTATAATTAGATACTTTAATTCCTTAGCTAAAGTTTTTGCTATGGTTATAATATTATGGTGACATGTAATCTTACTTGAATATTTATGGGTTATTCTCCCTTTGTTGCTATCCTTTAATATCACTGTTGTGCACTTGTGATGATAGACTTAGTGAAGCGTTTATGGAACATTTTTAGTATTGGGCTTGCAATGCCTCTTACATACTTGAGTAAATTGTCAGGTTACTCATCTTTTTGTCATACGGAATAACATTAATTGGGCCGTGCCCTATTGCGTGCGCGTCTTAATCACAAATATAATGATTTCGTAAAGTAAATAATAAGAATTTAAAATAAAAGTTGTGAAGGTAGGTAGGCTTCACTTTTTTTTATTAAAGTTTCAAAGGTAAACATTACAATGCATGATTGAGATAGATTGGAATGCATTACCCCCACTGCGGAGTCCGCATGGGTGGATTGCTTACATTTTTTGTACGTAACGTTGCTGATGTTCCAGGTCCGTGGAAGCTGGTTTCCGTCCCGGTCTCTTAACTTGTATGTGCCCTTTCCCAGTGCTTCCGTTACCTCATACGGTCCTTCTCACGTGGGACCTAATTTTCCTGTATCGTCCGCACGGCTTGCATCGTTGTTGCGGTACACTAGGTCTCCTGGTTTAAAACTTACGCTTCGGACTTTAGAGTTGTAGTACCTTTCCATCTTTGCTTTACTTTTTTGCTTCTCGTATCGCTGCCTGTTCTCTTCATTCCTCCAGTAGGTCAAGGTTGATTTCCAGAGCTTCCTTATTCTCTTCTAAGTTTACTTCCGCTGTCCTTAGTGTAGGCATGCCGATCTCTGCCGGGATGACAGCTTTCGTTCCGTATGTTAACGAGAATGGGGTGTCTCCGTTGTTGGATTTTATCATTGTGCGGTGTGCCCATAGGCCATGAGGAAGTTCTTCCATCCAGTTTTTGCTCCTTTCGTCCAATCTAGCCTTTATCCCTTCCCCAAGACTACGGTTTTCCCTTTCCACTAGGCCATTAGTTTGCGGGTGCTTAACAGAAGCGAAATGTTGGCGGATGCATAGTACTCACACCAATCCTTGAATGGATTGTCTTGGAATTGCTTTCCATTATCTGAGATGATTTCCCCTAGGAGTCCAAATCTACAAACAATGTTATTCCACACGAATTTTTTGATCTGGTTTCCAGTAATGGTTGCAACCGGCTTGGCTTCGATCCACTTTGTGAAGTAGTCGATAGCTACTATCAAGAATTTGACCTTTCTGGGTCCTTTCGGAAAAGGTCCGGCGATGTCAATACCCCACTTGTAGAACGGCCACGGAGATGTGATTGGGCTTAACTTTTGTTGAGGGTTCCTTGGGACAGGCTTGTGAACTTGGCAGTCTTGACATGCTTGAATTAACTTTCTTGCGTCCTCGTGCATGGTTGGCCAGCAATAACCAATCCGCAAGGCCTTTGCCACTACGGATCGTGTGCCGGCGTGCATGCTGCAAGATCCCTCATGTATCTCTCTTAGAACATAGTTGGCCTCGAGTGGTCCTACGCAGCGTAGCCATGGTCCGAGGAAGGATTTTTTTGTAGAGTATCCTGTTTATTATGGAGAACTGCCACGACTTGCGTTTTACTGCTCTTGCTTTTTTCCCTTCTGCTGGAAGTGTTCTGTCCGAGAGGTATTTAAAAACGGGGGTCATCCACGTATCTCCTTCCTCTTCCACTATTGCCAAAACTTCCGCTGCACTTATGGACTTTTCCTTCAGTTCCTTCACCAGCACTTGCTTACTCAAATGTGCAAAACTTGTTGATGCTATCTTACTTAACGCATTTGCCTTCTTGTTTTCATTTCTCGGAACCTGTTTTATTGAGAACGCTTTGAAGCTGCTAGTGAGCGTTTTTACCTTCTCTAAGTATCGAATCATGTCGGTTTCTTTTGCAACATACGTTCCGTTCACTTGATTGACTACCAATCGTGAGTCAACATTTGTCTGGAGGTTTTCTACACCCATTTGCTCCGCTATCTTTAATCCAGCGATCAAAGCTTCATATTTCGCTTCGTTATTTGTTGCATCAAACATGAACCTTAGAGCATAGGTGAACTCCATCCCTTCTGGATTGGTGAGTATCAGTCTTGCCCAGGAACCATCTGCACAGGAGGATCCGTCCGTGAACAGTGTCCATGGGTCTGGGAGTTCTTCCGCGTCCTCAATGAGTGTATCTTCTAAGTTGTCCTCCGGACGTTCCACTATAAAGTCCGCTAGGATTTGCCCCTTAACCGATGTTCTTGGCCGATACAGGATGTCATGTTCTTTTAGCTCAAAGCTCCACTTGAGCAGTCTTCATGTAACCTCTGGGTTTGATAACATCTGCTTTATTGGCTGATCTGTGATTACAATGACTGTATGTGCCTGGAAGTATCTTTTTAGTCGCTTGCTAGCACTTACTAGAGCGAGTACTAGCTTTTCCATTGGAGTGTAATTGATTTCTGGACCTCGCAGTGCTCGGCTGACGAAATAAATGGGTATTTGCTTCCCGTCCCTCTCCGTCATCAGGACGGCACTGATGGCCTCTTTTGCTGCTGCCAAGTAGATGATTAATTCTTCTTTCTCTTGTGGCGCGACCATCATAGGCAATTCTGCTATCGACTTTTTCATTTGCTGGAAGGCCGTTTCTGCTTCCGTGGTCCATTGGAAGTCACTTTTCTTAGTGCACTTTTTTAGAGTTTTGAAGAAGGGTAGTGACCTTTCGGCTGATTTGGATAGAAACCTATTGAGACTTGCCAGTTTTCCGTTTAGTCTTTGCACGTCCTTCAAACACTTTGGAGATGGCAAACTGAGGACTGCTTCTACTTTATCTGGACATACCATTAATCCGTCGGAGTTCACTTTGTAACCTAGAAATATGCCTTCCTTCATCCCGAAGGTGTATTTTTTCGGGTTTAACTTCATTGTTTAATCTTTTCGAGGCCATCAGAAGTGTTTCTCTTCCCGTCCCCCCGGATTACTTCTTGTTCCGTGCAGCTCTTGATAACTAAGTCATCCACATACGCTTCCAGGTTCCGACCAATTTGCTTCTGGAAGGCTTTATCCACTAGACGTTGATAAGTTGCTCCGACATTTTTCAACCCAAACGGCATTTTCGAGTAACAGAATATTCCTTGGCTTGTGATAAACATTGTCTTTTCCTCGTCTTCCTTTGTCATTTTTATTTGATGGTATCCCTTGTACGCGTCCAGAAAGCATTTGAAAGGATACTCCCCCCGCATAGGGATCCACCTCCAGTCTTATTCCGTAGGCTGATAGCCATCTTTGGGGACATGCTTTTATTCAAGTCTTTGAAATCTACACACATTCTCATAGCCGGTGTCATGTTTTTTTTTGTCACAATTACGGGATTGACAGCCAACAGTATAGTGGACTTCTTTCATGATACCGGCATTTACTAGCTTTTCCACCTTTTCACATACTGCCTTGTTTCTCTTGGGTGCTTGCCCCCTTTTCTTTTGCCTGACGAGAAAACATCCCTTCGCGTACGTTTCAAATCATACCTGTTTCCCTATGTGACGTGAACCCCGTCATGTCTGCGGTTTCCAGGCGAAGATTATCCCAGGTTCTCCTTTAGGCAAAACCGCACACTTCTTTTCGCCTTCTCTTTAGTTTAAGGTAGGAACCTTTCCTATAGTTTTTCATCATATTTCTGGATGAATGCACTTGAATCTTTCACCTGTACCTGGTCAACCAAGGCCTGCTGCGTTCTAGTCCGCTGAGATCATTGCGCACTCTAGCGGTATGATCTTGCTGCTCCGCAGCGTGACCGTTCCGCCTGTCACTGGGAACTTCAACATTCCGTGGGCTATGGACGGGATTGCTTTGATTCTCCTTACACATGGCCTTCCTATTATTCCGTTGTACAGAGAATGCGATCTTACAACTATGAAGTTCATCCATGCGGAAGTTGAGTGTTCCTTATCGCCTATTTTTACGAGCAGCGATACTTGCCCCAGCGGCCATATTATTTCTCCACTAAACCCGACCAAGTATGTGGGTTGTCAGGGAACCATATGGTTGTTTCTGAATTCTGTCGAGATTGGTTGGAAAACAGTTTCATACAGAATTTTGAAGTAGGCTGCCCCCGTCCACGTAACATGCGGAGGAACAATGTGTCCTCCTACCTCAGCTTCAATAACCATGGGCCCTTCCGTTCCATCTTCTTCCACTAAGGGTGGGAACGAGATCATTGTCTCCGGGGAGAATGTTTGGGTGATCCTTTGTCTGGCTATCTTCCGTCCCGACTGTACCATCAGGAATTGCTATTTGGCTTTTCCTCTCCTGAGTCTTCTCCCTTCTTTGCCACCTTTGCTTGGTCTTTCCCATTGTTTTGCTTCAACTCTTTGATCAAATGCGACAGCTTTCCTGCCTTAACATTTCCACATTTGCCTTTGTCAGGTGCATAGCACTCCCATCTGTGGTATCCCTAACCTCACTGTGGAATTCACAGAATTTTGCTAGCATTCCTTTTTTCCACCGGTGTTGTCATTGGAGGAGGAGGTTTGAACTTTCCTTTGTCTAGAGCCAGGATCTCTTTTGGTGTTTTCGTGAGGAGGGCAAATTTGTCTTGCATTTTTTCCGACCTTTGTTGATTCTTAAAGCCTTCTTTCTTGAAATTTTGTCTGTGTCCGGCATCTTGCTGCTTCCATAGCGGAAATGTCTTCTTCCGTTCCTGGTTGCCAGCTTCCACTTCTCCTCTAAGGAAAGCTGTGGTTATCTTCCACATTTCGTCTACAGATTTTGGGATCTTGTTGTGCAAACGCTTGATCAGCTCAGGGTTCGTGATTCCATGCATGAATCTTGAGATTCTTATGACTTCCGGCGCCCCTTTAACATCCCTACTCTCAATCTTGAACCTCCGTACAAAATCTTCCGTAGACTCCTCTTCCCTCTGCTTTATGTGATAGATTTCGACGGGGTCTTTGATGCACTTCTTTTGCTTGAGGTAATTTGCTAAGAATGCTTCTTTCAGGTCGTCATAACTATCTATGGATTCCGGAAGGAGATCATCAAACCAAACCCTTGCGTTGCCGGTGAGTGTGAAATTGAACATGTGATACCACGTTGGTATCGCCCACCGTTCTACCTTGGCCGCGGCCTGAAAAATCTTAAGATGATCTTTCTGATCTTCACTTCCGTCATACGTTTTGACATGGCTAGGCATACGGATCCTTTTTGGTAGATCGAAATAGCGGATGCGAGGCGTGAACAGATCAGTCTCCTCGCATTCCCATGGATGGGATAGGTCTTCATCCTCTATACTTGACCTTTGCCTTTTAGATTTAGATTTCCAATGTCCCCCTGCACTGTCCTCACTTTCTAACATCCTTCCTCCCTTATGTGAGTATGCTTTTCTATCATGATGCCTCTTAGGAGCGGGCTCCGTTCCTCGCGAGCGGGAACTCTGATAATAGCTTTCGGTGTCTCCGCGGCTGCTGTGATATGACTGACGCCTTGAACTACCGGAGTATGCGGACTTACCCTTCTCTTTATCACCCAACCTGTGGATACGCCATTTTCCAATCTTCTGAACACCGTATCTCTTTTCGGATCTTTTCTTCTAGGTGATCTGGATCGGTCGCGTCTTGGTTCAGGGCTTCTGGACATGCTGTGGGCATCTTTTGGTCCGAGTCTTTTCCTGACATTCCTTCTTCTGCTTGGTGCCCCCGACTCGGAGTACTGTGAGGTCTCCTCAAAGTTGAGATGAACTTTTACCGCCTTCAGCCTTTCTTGTTGCACTTTTTCTTGGTGCATCTTTTCAGCGAGGATTGACAGCAACTGATTGTAGTTCTTATCACAAAATTCCCTAAGAGCTGCATCGGATGCGGGCTCATTTGGGTTTTCTTATGATTTTTCTTTTCCTCTTCCCACCGTGTTCCACACGGCGGACGTGTTTATTGTAGGAGAAGGGCCAGAATGTGTGCTCATGGTGAGTATTTTAGGGAACGTAGTTGCGTTTCGGGTCTCACGGATGGCGCCAACTTGTTAGTACAATTTGTGTTACGGGTTTGAATTGGATCTAGATCGCTTGTTGGGCCGGGCCAGCTAGCTGTAAATGGATTAGATCTTGTACTAAATCAAGTGATTTAGATAGTTTCCTCCAAAAATAAAAGTAAACCGTTAGTCTTACCGTGGGGACGGACCCCACGATTAGACTCCGGCGTGAGAGTAAGTATTCATGTTTTGTCAGAGAATGTCAGAGTGTATGTGTGTAAAATGTGGTCAGAAAATCATTTTTAGGTGAGCCAAATATTAGGTTTTCCTAGTATTTCGCTTATTTCTGTTAGTGAGCCGGAGTGGGTCTCTTGTCCGGCAAGGGTCCGCAATGAATCGTGTCTTGCGGACGTTAATTCCCTTCCGCGGACGTTTCTTGGTTCGCGGAGGGTTTGTCACGTCCGTCTCGCTTCTTTCGGGCCGTACCAGTGCGGGATTGGGCTTAGTTTCGGTCCATCATATTTTAGCTGCTTCTATTTGCTTGATTGGGCCTGGGGCCCATTGTGACAATATGGTTCAGGCCCAGAGGCCTGATAAACCTATTATACGTCATCACTTACGTTTGCAAACCCACTAATATCAAACGTGTAGTCATTTTCTTGCAAACTCACGTTGTCAAATTTACGAACCAACAGATCACAAATTATATTTTTTGTAATTTTTGCATGGAATCTGGAAATAAATATGGAGAGGATGATTATGTATAAAAAGACCAAATTACCTTTAAAACACAGTTCCTAACGTGCGTAAGTTATCATGAAAAATGCATTAAACATATTTAGCTTTTACCTAACTGTTACTCCCTATTTAAAAATAGGAGGAATTTCATATATACCCAATGAAACTTCATAAATTATATATTTTCTCAAAATACAAGTTTTCAATGCATATTGTACAATGCTATTGAAGCATTTTTGGAAAAATATGAAAATATTAAAGGTTTTTTAAGAATACATGTAAATGCCCTTTAAAAATATTTGGAGGAAGTCATTTCTCTACCAAATTTGTCTCATATATATGAAGACTTGGAGCAGAATTTGAAAAAAAAAACTTTCATTATTGCTCCATGACCAAATGAGAAGAGGCAAAAAAATAAACCAAGTTGCGGGAAAAAAAAAAGATATTTGAACTCTTTGATATTTTTCTCTTTAGTTATATGTGGCAACTAATTTCAAGAGCAAGTATATTATTCGACTACATATAAGTTGCCCGAAGGACAAGCCACCAGTCATTCAAAAAATATACCGAAAAAGTACCTTACATAAAAAGTGACCCAAAATACAAGCATGAGACACTTGTTAATATTTTAACTTGGTCGTCCAAGTCGACTAACCTGTTTTATAAAATCCTGTTTTTTAGTCTAAAAAGAGTGAAAATTTAAAGGGGTAATTCCAAAAATGGTCCAAAATAAAAAGAAGGGATAAAGCCGTAGAATACCAACGAACTTTGCCTAATTTATCGATTTGGTACGTGTACTGAAAAAATTATCGATTTGGTACGTGTACTTACATAAAGTGTTCTCATTTGCACATTTTGATGATGTGTCATACGTGATATGCTGACACGTGGCACATCAATAACGTGACACATCATCAAAATGTGCAAATGAGAACACTTTATGTAAGTATACGTACCAAATCGATAATTTTTTCAATACACGTACCAAATCGATAAATTAGGCAAAGTTCGTTGGTATTCTACGGCTTTATCCCTAAAAAGAATAATGCCATTATACCATTTTTAGAAGTGTTTTCTCAAAATACTCTAGGGCAACCGGGGTAATTGGGCAACTTAGAGAGAAAAAACTGACACGTGTCAATTAGGTTGCTCAGAAGTACAATAGGTTGCCCAGAAGTACAATAGGTTGCCCATAAGTACAAATAGGTTGCCGCAAAAATGTTCACTTTAATATTAAAAAATATCACGTGTCAAATTCTTCTCAGGGTTGCCCAGTTGCCCCGATTGCCCTAAGATATTTTTAGGAAAAAAAAATTGGTTTGGGATAGAATGACATTTTCATCAAAAGCTGTGGACTCTTTTTCGATTTAGCCCAATTTTAAGAGCTCCAGGTACAGTCGAGCCGTCGTGCAAAAGTGGTGTCACATCACACTTTTTCCCATAACACCAAAATACACGAAAACACCAAAAACATGCTCCCTGGCTAACACCAACATTTCTGGTGTTATAGTGACCTCACCTTTTTTATTTCTTTTTTCAACAACAATAATATATATATTTAAAATAATAAATACATTTAATTAATAAATAATACATTAAAATTCATTAATACAAAAACAATACATTAAAAACATCATTGTTGAGATTCATAGTGTTTTTTGTGTTGTATATAAAGAAGTGTGTGAAAAAAATAGAGGTTTGAGGGGGTTTTTATAGGATTTTAATAGGGTAATTTTTTGAAAAAAATAGGTACCAAAGAACAAAAAAACGGCTACTTTGACCTCTCATAAATTTCTAGCCGTTACATTTTATTCAAATTTAAAAAAAAATAAAATAAATTAGTGCACGAAAACGCGAGCCTGTTGTGGTCCTCGCGTTTTCGTGTGGCGTTTTCGCACGATCATTTGGGCTGGTTGTACCGGCGCCAAGCACGAAAACGCCAACTCTGTTGTGGTGTTGGCGTTTTCGTGTCGCGTTTTCGTGCCAAAACGCCAAAAAATGGCACCGTACCGAGACCTCTTAATGCATAAATTTTTAATTATATATTTTGTTTCACAATTAATACAATAGTTTTTCACTTTTTCTTATCAAACGTTTGCTAGTTTATAAGTCTTTCTTAAAAAGTCATTAACCAAGTCTTTGCTCCAATAATAAAAACCATACTAATAGCTTTTTTAAATAGTAAAAAGTCTTTTAAAAATCAACCCATTGAAGATGCCCTTAGAGCTTAACTTATATAGTGATAAACT
>BQNB010118111.1:0-21051 GCA_026074375.1 Tanacetum coccineum | reverse complement strand
CCTCGTTGGGGATAAACGACCCGGGAACATTCTATACTACTTCTCGGTATCATTGATTGTTGGTTTTTACACTTCTTTATATATTTTATATTTTATTATATATTATATATATTTACGGTGTGAATCCGGCATGATCAATTTTTCAAAAATTTCCCGGCTGATGACCCATCTTTTGAAAAATAAACTCCGTTTATTTTCTCAAAAGAATGTATTGGAGCGTTTTATATACTTAAAAAGAAGTTAATCGAAGCCCCGATTTTAGTTGCCCCCGATTGGGGCCTACCATTTGAAATTATATGCGACGCTAGTGATTACGCGGTAGGTGCAATATTGGGGCAACATAAGACTAAACATTTTCAGTCGATACACTATGCTAGTAAGACCATTATCGATGCTCGAGCACATTACACTACTATGGAAAAAGAATTATTAGCCGTGGTGTATGCTTTTGAGAAATTTTGGCCTTACTTAGTCTTATCAAAGACCATAGTGTATACGGACCACTCGGCTCTTAAGTATCTTCTTGCTAAGCAAGATGCTAAGCCGAGATTGCTCTGGTGGATTCTCCTACTCTAAGAATTCGATGTCATTATTCGTGATAAAAAAGGAGCAGAGAATCTCGCGGTCGGCCATTTGTCTAGATTAGAGAACCCTCATCAAGGTGATCTCGAGAAAAAGGAAATTACCAAAACATTTCCTCTCGAGACCCTTGGAATGATATATTTTCATGGTGATTCTAGTACCACATAGTTTGCCAACATTGCAAATTACCATGCAGGGAATTTCGTTATAGAAGGGATGTCGTCCCAACAAAAGAAAAAAATCTTTAAGGATGTTAAGCATTATTTTTGGGACGACCCCTACTTGTTTAGGACTTGTGCGGATCAAATGATTAGACATTGTGTTTACAGCCAAGAAGCCGTTGATATCCTCATGGCTTGCCATAATGGACCCACCGGGGGACAGCATGGTGCGAACTACACCGCTAAGAAAGTCTTTAATTCTGGTTTCTATTGGTCGACTATTTACCGAGATGCCCATGACTTGGTCACACAGTGTGACGCTTGTCAACGTCAAGGCAAAATCTCGCAAAAAGATGAAATGCCTCAAAATGCAATTCAAGTATGCGAGATCTTTGACGTATGGGGCATCGACTTTATGGGACCGTTCCCGTCTTCTCGAGGGAATAAGTACATCCTCGTAGTCATCGACTATTTGTATAAATGGGTTAAAGCAAAAGCGCTACCTACTAATGATGCTCGAGTTGTCGTTAAGTTTATAAAATCTCTCTTTGCCCGATTTGGAACTCCTCGTTCTATAATTAGTGATCGCGGTACCCATTTTTGTAATGACCAATTCGAAAAAGTCATGCTTAAGTATGGAGTTACTCACTGTCTTTCTACCGCGTACCATCCACAAACGAGTGGACAAGTTGAGGTTTCAAATCGTGGTTTAAAACGTATCTTAGAAAGGACTGTAAGTGAAAATCGTGCTTCATGGTCCGATAAGTTAGATGATGCATTATGGGTCTTCCGTACCACTTTCAAAACACCCATCGGGTGCACTCCTTATAACCTAGTGTTCGGAAAGGCTTGCCATCTTCCTATCGAGCTTAAACATAAGGCCTATTGGTCCTTAAAACATTGTAATTTTGACCTTAAGACCGCAGGTGATCACCGGAAAGTTAAAATGAATGAACTTCATGATCAAGCCTACGAGAACTCTTTGATCTACAAAGAGAAAACAAAGAAGATTCATGACTCCAAGATTAAAACCCGCATTTTCAACGTTGGTGATCGAGTTCTTCTCTCCAATTCTCGATTAAAGATCTTCTGGGGCAAGCTCAAAACCTGTTGGACCGGACCGTTTACCATTGCTTAAGTTTTCCCTTATAGTACCGTCGAGTTATCTCAAACCGACGGACCAAACTTTAAGGTGAATGGTCATAGACTCAAGCACTATTTTGGAGGGGACATACCACCGATGGTTGTCCCGGATCTCCAAACCTTCCTTATGGACCATTAAATTCAGGGTCGAGTCAGGCTCGTGACTCGGTTAACAAAAACAAGCGCTTCGTGGGTGACAACCCATGCTTATCCCTATTAGAGTATATTAGTATAATAATTATGAATAAGTGAGATGAGAGGGGGCTCGCCTCTTCCTTTCTCGTGTTTCGTGCTTTGTGTTTTATGTCCAAGATTGCCCGGATTTTGAAGACTCTCATGCTCGTTGTTTTGTTCATCGTTCACTTGATCTTCAATCCTTCGCATGCTTATATATAGGAATCTGATATCCTAGATCATATTTATTTAACGTTTTTCTATTAGCATAATTAATAAACGGCTTTAGATTTGTGTAGAGACCATTTAATATTTAAATTATGCCTTGAAATTAGTATGGAGGTGACAGTCTCACATTGAGGACAATGTGTAGTTCTAGTATTGGGGGGGGGGATCTTTCGATTCGATCTTACTTGCATTTGCTTTGTCTTCACGTAACCCCGTTTTTCCACCAAAAATAGCAAGGTTTTCCTCCAAAAATATGCCAAAATTAAAAATTTTCAAAAAATAAAATAAAGTGTTTTGACACGTAGTTTTGTCTTTTTAAGGAATAAATTTTGACTTGATTGAGCATGTTGTGCTATAGCTTGCCCCTTAACTTATATAAATTTAAACTTTTGCTAGTCTTTTATATAAGAAGCTTTAGAACGCGAATTCTAGCTTGAAAAAGCCAAGAGTTTGTTAGTTTCCATGATATGCAAAGCTTAAATATGCAAAGCTTGTTTTATTAGACTAAACATTCACGGATCTTTGTAGTAAAGATTTTAAATTTACAAAGAACGAGAAATGATAGAGTTTTATATAAGTTAGATGTTAAACATGGAGTAGTTGGAACTCTTCAGGGCTCATAGATGTTAATTATAGCTTTTTGCTCCCACCAACTTAATAAACATTATATAATTGTTGAATAAATAAAGTTAGTTTAGGTTTTTGCGATTCTTAGTTTAAATCACTTCGTAGAGATTCCTTCTGGTGAAATTAAGGTACACATCAAGGTTTTGACAGTGTTGTGGGGAAATAGGCTACCGATTCCTGACGGCTCGCTACTGTTGTCTGGGTAGTTAAAAGACCACGGGAATTGAAATTTGGCTATAATAGTAATAGTTATGTAATAAACCGAAGCCGAAATAAGACCACTACCTCTTGCCGGCTCACAACCGATGTGGTAGTCGTTTAAAGGGTGAAGGTAATAATAATAATAAAAACCGTGGGCTGATAAAAGTTTACTGCCTCTTGCCGACTCACAACTGATGTGGCAGTCTTCTAAATAAGGCACATAGTAATAATCCGAGACTGATAAAAGTTTGTTGCATCTTGCCGGCTCACAATCGATGTTGCAGCCTTAAAGGTCGAGGATCACTGAGGTTGAAATAAGACTCCTGGACCATGGTCGGCTCGCATACAGATGTGGCAGTTGTTTAAAGGACCGAGTTTTAAGAATGTTGCAATAATAATGATGAAGCCAAATTTTGAATCCGGAGTTATCTAAATAGGATAATCCATAAATCATGTGAAATTAAAACCTTAATTGGTTCCTTATTGCTACACCAATCCCGTCTCTTTAGGAATGATTTTCAAACAAATTGGGTCTAACACCGGGTTACTTTATATGTGAAAAAAAAAATAATTTATTTGTCCACTAATAATAATAATAAAATTCTTTAGAGGAGATTTAGAGATCAGGGAGCAGCGAAGTAGCTATAGCATAACTAAATTAGCAATTATGGAGTAGTGTCAAGCAACGTTTACTTGTAATTAACAAGATTTTCGTTTTAGGCTTGGTTTGGGGCGGGTGAAAAATCAAGGAAGATGAATTTATCCTTTTAGTGTTTCTTGTTCCGTGAAATTATGATATATATGAATAATAATAAATGCATAAAAATGGCTAAACAGGGAGCTTTTCAAAACTAGTAATTTCTTACTCCCCTTAGATGAACACTTAGCTACTTTTCGAGGTAATTAGTCTAAAGGGGTAGAAATTTTTGTTTTTCTAACTGTGTTTATGACATTGCGTAAAGACACGGCAATAGCTTAGTACGGGGGATTTTGGTATGTGCTTAAATACACATACCTTTTACCTAATAAAACGAGCTAAAAAGACCAATAATGACCAATAATACATGAAAATACAGTGTATTTAGTTTTGTAATTGCGTGAAATTGTGTCTGCAGTACCCCTAGAATTTAACAAAAGGAACAAAACAACAAGGCAAAACGGAACAAAACGAGCACGAGAATGAAATGAGCAAGAGACAATAAAGCCGAAGGCGAACTTATCTTTAATGAGCCAATCCGTACCCATTTTAATGGTCCGGGTCAGCCCGTTAAGATATTATACTATAAACCCTTAACCTTTAATCAATTTATGAACAACAAATCCATTTAAAACCCTTCTTGGCCTAAAATACATATGCCAAAGCCCAAGTCCTACCCGGTTAAAAGTAAAGATATATAAACCCCAAGTCAAATTTACTATTCATCACCTCCTCCCTCCTATGTTTTCTAACTATAACACATTTAGTGATGAGTTAAAGCATTTTCACCCAATCACCCACGCATCTCTTACACCTTCTAGAAGCCTGACAAGTTCTGACAACTACTAGCCACGCTGGCAATCAAGGGATATCCTATTCAAGGATGTGACATGCACATAATCCGAGGGTCCAAGATTAATGAAAATGAGGCGGTTTGGATTGAAAGGCCAGGATTGAAGATGGAGGAGCGTCTCAAGGGCCTAGAACCTTCACCTCTTCACTATAAATAGAAGATGCCTCACATAGAGACAGATGTCTAGTTTTTTTAGCTTTAGCTTATTGTAGTAACGTTTAGCTTATTTTAATGTAATTTACTTTTCATCAGCTTGTACTCTCTTTAAAGATTAATAAAATTCAGTTTTCATCTAAATTGTGTTCTTAAATTCTGTCTTTACTTTTATGAAATTATGGTTTAAATGTGTTTAAATAATAGCTAATAAGCTGAATAAGCTCTTTGTTTACTTCATAAGCTAGCTATCATTTAGTTAAGCCTTAAAAAGCTTAACTAAATTAGTATCTTACCTCAAATTTCACTCGAAATGCCTCAAACTAATGAATAAGCCATTAGAAGATAAGCCAGTTCTGGAAGGGCTTATAGGGCTTATTCTTAGCTTATTTATTAAGCTGTCTTGTAGATTAGCTCATTTGAGCATTTGTATGATCCTTGTTTGAGCTAGGATCAAGGTATGTTCACTTCTACTCAATTTTAGTCTAATTTCTCTATTTTAGCTTATTATCTGTCCTACTTATAATTATGCTTATTTGTGCTTAATCCTGTTTTGATTGTGCTTAATCTGTCTTCATTTAGCTTATTTGTTCTAGTATTAAGAGTTTTATAATCTGTTTTGAATTTTAGTTAAGTTTTCATAAAAACTGTTGAGAAAAGCCAAAAATATGTCCATTAGTCTAGTTATTTGTTAAGTGCTTATTGAAGGTTTTTCATCTGCTTATTAATGCTAAATACACTTAGTCTATAATCTGTTTTTACAAATCTAAGCTTAAAAACTGTTTAATCTAGTTTAAATGAAATCAGTTTTGTATAAAGGAGTGTTTGGGACAAGCAGTACTAACCTAGGTTAGTACTGTTTGATTGCTTTTTGACCTCTAAGCCAAGTTTGATTAGCTTAAACTAGGTCCC
Organism: Tanacetum coccineum; assembly: GCA_026074375.1. Classification (NCBI taxonomy): domain Eukaryota; kingdom Viridiplantae; phylum Streptophyta; class Magnoliopsida; order Asterales; family Asteraceae; genus Tanacetum; species Tanacetum coccineum. The sequence goes on along the minus strand of BQNB010118111.1, from coordinate 15,320 downwards.
TAAATCAGTTTTTAAGAATTTTCAAAGTCTAAATCTAAGTTTTAAGGTTTTGTCTATTGAAGTTTACAATCTGAGATCATAAGTCTCAGATTCTATTCTTATCTTGTTAGATCTTTAAAAGTTGTTTTGTGGTGTTGATTTTATGCATATTGAAGCCTCAAAATGAAGTGTTAAAGTCCTGCAAATGAACATTTGTGTTTTAGTCAAAATCTGTCTAAGTTCAGTTAGTATCCTTTAAAACGTTTGGTAAAGTCAGTTTTTAGATCTTAAATCTAGGTCAGTTAGAGGTTGTTGTAGGTTTAGATTTTCATTGCATAAGCTCATTAGGGTACAAGCTCAATCTGTTTGAGCTTATTTTGGATTTTAAACATCTTTTACTAGCTTAAAAATAGGGTTGCAGTTTGTGTTTTAGCTTTTATAAAAACTCTTTAAAAAACCAAAAACATAGTTAGTAGTTTAAACTGCCTTTTTCATTTACAATTTTATAGCTTATTAGTGTTCCCTAGTGCTAAATCTTTGCTTATTCTGGTAGCTTATAGGTCAAATTTAATCTCTTTTTAGGTTTTAAGGTTTAGCTTATTGATTTAGTAGCTGAAAATTGAGCTTAAAACTGCCTTCTCAAACTGTTTTGTTAACCTTTTTGGCTTATCTGCTTATTTTGCTTTTCTTGCTATTTGCTTATTTGATTTGACTCATTTCTGTTCTTAGATGTTCATTAAGTCTAATTTAGGTTAGGTTTAGCTTAATTTAGGGTTTGTCTTAGCTTTTAGTGGTTTTATAGCCATACAGAATAGTTTTACGCTAACAATGCTATTAATGCTTCTATGTGAATCTGTGCTTCATATACATTGCTTAATTTCTGTGCTTATTTTAAGTTTTTTCAAAAAAAGTCATTTATCAAGAGTTTGCCTTATTTAAGTATTAAAAAGCTTTTTCAAAAATTAAATTTGCAAAATAAAAACTTTGGGAGTATAGGGAAGTCCCAGGCTCGAACCCAGGACCTCAACCTTAACCCCCAACGCTTTAACACCACACTCTGCTACCACACTGACCTTGGGACTTTTTTGTTATACATCTACACCATTTATTTGTTAAACCCATTTTACATATTAAGCTTTCATCCCTTTTGGGCTTATTTTCATCTTATTGAGATAAGCTGGTTGGCTCCTTTTATTTTTTTTGAAGTCTTAAATTGTTCAAAGTGCTTTTCCTAAATTTTTCAGATTTTTCCAAATAAGTTTAATATTTTTTTTATAATATTTTTAGATTAAAACTGTTTTTAATTCATAATAAATTAAATAAAAGTCAAAAAATACGATTCTTTTTTTAAAATTATTTTTAATCATTTAGGACTTTTAGAAATTAAATTTACATTTTTAGGGCTTAAATTTGATTTACTTGCTTGTTTAGTCGCGTTTTAGGATTTCCGTTATCGTTTTTAGGTTTAAATTTTAATTGCCTTATTTGTTTGCTTTCCTTTATTTGTTTTTACGTTTCATAAATAGAAATAGAATCAAAAACCCAAAATATTGATTATTCAAATCATGCGATCACAAACTTAACCGATTCTCAATTCACGCTTCGTCGGGATACGACTCGGGAAGATTTGGTCATCACTTTTCCTAAAGTGATTTTCATCTCTTAACGGAATACTTCTTATATTATTTGGTAAATGGTATTTTAGTTATATAAATATATATTATATATTATATATACTATTATATTCAAATCAGTTAAACTTCTTGATACGGAGTTATTAAAAGTGGAATTGGAAACTAAGTTCGACCCATTCACTAAAATAAACTCACCGGCTGAGTAGCGAAGAAAGAAAAGAGGATCAAAATACCAGGGCGTTCAATGAACGACCAACTCCTTGATCTTGTAACAAAAATGAGTGCCTGACTCATAATGCTGACTTGAAGGTAAAGAGCTGACATAAGCTCAAATTCTTCGTTTCTGATCGATCTTACACCAAATCTTTCCTGAAAACCAATAAGTGATATATTGTTAATGACCACATCTAACCTGTAGCAGTGAAAAATGTACATGTGATCTTACAGTGAAGAAGTCAGATTCCTTTGCTCAGAAGCAGATCATGGTCGTTAGAGCCCAGTGGCAAACATTTCTTTTAACTTCCACGAGTCTGGGAAAGGGGACGGTTTAAATTTGTCCTTAGAAATCGTCATGATGGTTCCATCTTTAAGGATTGCAATGATCAAAACCATGAACGGCGAGAAATAAAATTTCTAGATAAGAGTAATTAGCATGAACCTGGGCACGATAAGGATGGTGATGGTGACAGCATAAATGGTATAGTTTTTCATCCTTTGGAAGATTGGTGCACAACGGTTTTTAACTTCTGGACATATATAAGTTTGGAAAAGCTCGTAAGCTTACTTTTTTCGGCTTATGAGTTTATCACTTTATCACCTTTCTTAAGTACTAATTCAAACCCATAAGCTCATAAGCCGCAAATATAAGTTAATTCAAAGATCCCCAACATCACAGTAGTTCTTTTAAACTCGATGCGTAGCAGCGAGTGATCTCCATTTTCAGTTTAGCAACTGCTACATGTACCACATCAATAGTTGCAATTGCCACAATTGCAGTCACACTGATATATTTGATGCTAAAAGAGAAAAGGGTAAAAAGAGTCTGATCTTTAGATTTATGGTAAATTGCATGATCGGGTCAATAGTATATATATATATATATATATATATATATATATATATATATATATATATATATATTAGGCCAATCGGTAAATCGCTTTTAGCTAAAGCGACAAACAAGCCAACTCACAAATAAAATATAATTCCGGAAGTATCGATTTCGAAGGTCACCCTACTGATATTGAAATAAAACAAACAGTAATAAAATGTTTAATGATAGTAAATATTACATATGAATGGAAGCTCCGAATGTGTATAAACACACACAATGTGTGTGCGCCGACAAAGAAGAGATTGCCCCTGCTGCGTCCAATCCTACCCTTGAGACAAAATCAAACCGTTCGAGTCAACAATGAACAAACATCAAAACCGCGAATCATTAACAATATCTACCGAACCATCAAACAACAAACCGGACATCAATCGAACCAATTTTTTTATTGAATAATCTTGAGAGTATAATGCTTAGAAGGGTAACAATGCTTATAACAAAGCTTAAAACAGAGAATTTAACATAATTGCAGTAAAGTAAAATGCTGGGAAAAAAATATATGAGATAAACTACTCCTAGATGATTTTCTTTGAATGAAATCATCCCCTATTTATAGGGGAGTCTTGTGCACTATGTGAGGTAAGACAACCAATCTTCTTCAATCCTTCCAAAATTACTTATGGAAAGCCATAATTGTCACCAATCAACATTAAAACCGCCCATTTATTGCTTTGACATTTCCCATTTAATTTGATTCTGCACATTAATTGCTTTGACCTTGACCATTCAATGCGCCATTTTTTTGCTCATATTTTATTATACTTTTAAATGAAGATGAAGCGGGTAACGGGCGTTAGTGTAGGGACTAACGATGTCATGGCTTGAGGACTAACGATGTGATATGTTTCTGGTGTGGAGACTAACAGTCGTTAAGTCCTTTATTTGGGCTTCTTTCTTGGGCCGATTCTTTTTATTATTATTTGGGCCGGTTTGCAAAATGTCCTCGGCTTTGGCTTTTCACGATCTTTCCAATCCTGTGCTCGGTTTTGTTCTTTTTTGCTTCGTTTTTGTCTTTTTGTTGATATCCGTTACATGCACAGTACATAACACAAAACAAGCATATTTTTGGCATTTTGAGTCCATTTTTGGTCATTTAAGCTCGTTTTATTGAGAAAAAGGTATGTGTATTTAAGCACATACCATTGCACTACCTATATTTTGGTAAAAAAACATCTGCTGGTGTACTGATGCACTAACCAAACAACCTTTTAACACATGTTTATGAGACTGAGTTGACGGGAGCTTGAGCAAGCTGCAAGTTCAGAAAGCTATCCTCGGGTCCAATTCCAGAGTAATCCAATCTGCAATAGAAATGATCAAAAGAATATAATATCATATTACTACCAAAAGAGATGTATTGGTAATTTTCCCATATATTAAATGGACAGTGCAGCAAAGATATTGGTTTTTTTTTTTTTGAACGGCAATTGTGGCTACATGGCCCCTAGCCCAGAAGGCGTAGCGAGCCCACACAACCAGGTTGGGTCCAGCCCAGAAGGCAATGGCACCCTTCCCTTTACGCACGCGGGAGGAAACCCCTATCGCCCTAGACAAGACTCGAACTTGAGACTTTGCCTAGGAGGGTAAAACCTCCATACCATTAGACCAGAGGCCCGTTGGTCAAAGATACTGGTTTTACCCTGCACTAATAGAAATATAAATTGGACTTCTAAAGATTTGACAGTAGAAAGTCCTACTCCTTGCAATAATCCAAACACCACCTAAACTCTGAACACTTACTATACACATAAGAAAGCAGAGGAAAACTTTAGTACCATGATATTGTCGTGTCTTACATGCGTCACAACCTCAAATGACAATTTTTTTCTTCTCAAAAATTTCCATCCTCGCTGATCTGATATGCTCTACTATTTACGATTTGTATTATCTTTTCAAGCTCACTTCTGCAATATCCAACAAATTCCACGATCGTCAAATAAATTCAGTACTGGATCTCTGCAAACGTAATAAATCCACGTCAATTCATAGATACTCTATTTATTTTAACATGCCAAACTGCAGCTATTTATGCATTTACCCAAAATCCTAAAAGTATGACATATTCACCTCAAAAGAACTTCCATATGTTTTACCTTGTCGGAAGAACGTACCACTTGTGGAACAAAGGGAGCGTAAGCCGACTCTCTTTCTGCCAAGGCCGTGCTTCTTCTATTCTGCATCCCTGAACGGAAAAAGGAAAAAAAAAATCACCAAAGGAGGATAACAAAGATTAGTGTTGTGATTTCAGATTGATGTAAAAACTATGGAATCCTAGCTTATTCTTATTTTTTCCTCCCGTGATGACTGTTAAGTTTTTACATAAGAGTGTGCAAAAGGTAAGAAAAGAGATAGATCTGAAATGTGTGTATTTGCCCGCGACATGAAAGAGAGGAGGAGGAAGAGATAACTGGGATGAAGATAGGTCAGGTGCGGGTCGGGCGTCAGGTGCGGGTCTGGCGGCAGTTGGGTCAGCATTTAATGTGTGGAAAACTAGAAGGGGGGTTGAATAGTTTGCCGCTTTTTAATTTAAGGTTTATGTTTGTTTGTAAAATTTAGATTCGACTTTATGTGATTTCAACACTTGCACAATATGATCAATATACTTATCTAAACAATCAATAGAATGATATGAGAAAGTAATGTAAGACAAGAGATAAGAGTAAGAACAATCAAACCATAACGCAAGGATTTATAGTGGTTCGGTAATGAAGCACCTCTTCGCCCTACTCCACTTCCCGAGCACCAAACTCGAGAGTTTTCTTCACTATGTCAACAAGCTCCCTTTAGGCGGAGAAAACCGTACACAACGTTGCTTATATCAATTTCCGACACTAAGCTAGATGTCGAGTTCTAATCTTAGCTAGAACCAATCTATCACAACACAACTTCATGACTTGTTCACGACTTCACAACTTCATGACTTCTTCACAACTTCAAGACTTCTTCACAACTTCACTTCACCACACTACTTATATCACAACTATCTAACACTACTTGGTAAAATCACCACTATCTAACTATACTTACAAAGATCACCAAGATCTAACTACTACACAAAAATACAAGATATACAAATGATTTACAAATTTGTGATATGGATGCAACAAGATTGCAATACATACTTGAGGTGTAATACTTCTTCAATTGATAATGAAAGTATTCTTCTCTTGCACTTGAGGAATTGAGCTTGGATCACTTGGAAACAAAGCTTTATGATTAAATGATCAAAGGATTTTAGAGAGGATAGGTGGGCTGTTTTAGAATAGAAAGAATGAGTGCAAAAGGTGAAAAAATTATAGGGAAAAGTCCAGTATTTATAGGACAAACTAGGGGAGCGTCTACCTAGGGGCGGTCCCCTTAAATAGGTGGGCGGTCCAAGACTAGGGCTTCCCCAGTTTGTCTTTTGTGTAGGGGGAGTTTTCTAGAACTTTTCTAGCCGTTTTAGGTTCGAAAATTTGAATTTCAAAATGTTTATTTTGAATAAATCATTTCTTTTAATTGTAGAAAATATTTTGTGATGTTTATAAAATGTTTACAACATTTTATAAAAGTGCGAGGTTGAATAAAAATTTCTTTTGATCATAAAATGCATTAAGCATTTATTTATTCATACCTTCAAGTGATGTATTTGTTGAAATGAGAATTTACTACTAATGACTTGTTTATGTTTAATTTTACGTTGAACGTTTTTATATTTTGTGATTATCAAAAGTAAAGATGTGAAAAAATATTAGTAATGTTTTTAGGCATTATATTTTTATCAACATAGTGGATCACAGTTATGTTTTTAGTGCATCATGTTTATAAGTTAATGCATCACACTTATAATTTACTGCATCATAATTCATTCACCAAAAATTCTAGTGCATCACAGTTATGTTTTTAGGGCATCATGTTTATAAGTTAATGCATCACAGTTATAATTTATGATGCACCAAAGTTATAACTACGATGTGGTAATTATAACTATAATGTCCAAAATTTGCATGTGATGCACTAATAAAATATTTTATTTTTCGAATCTTTTTTCCTTGAAATTTTTTTCTCCAAAAAATGTTGTGATGTATGAACTTCATGGTTAATGTGGAAGATGGTTCTTACTCTAATAATTTTCCATTTCATCTTCTACAACATACAACAACAACATTTCTACCTTTCACAAGCATGACTACTTCAATGATTATTATAACATCAAAAGTTACCTTTCAACCTTCATGAGAATGATAACAATCATATTTATTTGTTTGAGGGAGCTTATGGGTTATTTTGGGGGAGTTTGTTTGGTTATAAAGAAGAGAATGTTTGATTTTTAGAAAGAAAAGAAAAGATTTTGATTTCAATTCATGGTCTTCAAAGGTATTCTTCAAACCGGTGTCTTATTTGAAGCTTTATATGGTCATGATGCTCACAATGGATCATAATCATCATGAGGGGAGTAAATTGCATAAATCATCCTTTAAGTTTGGCCAAATTGCATGTTTCGTCCCAAATGTTACCAAAGTGCAAGGATCGTCCCTGTGGGAGGAAACCTTTGGTGTCAAAGTTATAGTCCTGCGGGATGATACTTGCAACAAAGGGTTTACTATAATGTTTCTACAGGGACGATACATTGCACCGAGGTTTCCTAGAGGGGACGATCTTTGCACTTTCGTAATGTTGTTTGGGACCAAAACATGCAATTTGGCAAATCTTTATAGGACGATTTATGCAATTTTACTCTCATAAGGGGTGGAAAATATATGCTTTAGTGTTAGCCCTATATGACGAGTGATAAGATATTTAGTATATTTGGGGAGAAAATGTAGGTCAATTCAAGTATATCAAAGGGGAGTAGGATATAAGCAAGAATATATAGGGACAAAATCCAAGATATAGATGCTAGCATAGAAATTGAATCAAGAATTCATATTATGAAAAAGTAGTTTGATTAAGAAGATAATATTCGTATTTAAGATTAAGGTTACTTCATCAAGTATTTTGAATAAGTTGTAGTATTTCATTAACTTCAAAGATCGATCGAGATAGCCGGTTCGACATTTCCATGGAATTACTTCTCAAGAATATCGACATTGTCTTCAGACAATTAAAGTTTACTACTTCAATATTCAAGAGATGGATATGTGCTTGAGGGGGAGCTTAAAGAGTATTAAGATTCATGGTGAAAGTCAGTGTTCAAGGTCTTGTACAAAGATAATGCTCAATCAATATCATAGTGATGTTTTCAAGATTCTTTTAGACAGAAACATTATCTGACTGAAATCTAATTCAAGATCATAGGTTCATTCAAGACAAAGGCTATTCTAAGTTTAAAAGGACGATTAAATTTGCTTCATATGGACTTACATGGTCTAATACGGGTTGCTAGCATAAATTCTGGTAATTGTAGATGACTACTCACGATATACTTGGACAATCTTTCTACGTTCCAAGGATGAAACACCAGAAGTTTTAAAAGACTTTCTCACGATGATCTAAAGAAATCTTCAAGCCCCAGTAATTTTTGTTTGCACTGATAGAGGCACTGAGTTCTTAAACAAGACACTTAATGCATTCTTTAAAGAAGAAGGAATTTAGCATCAAACTTCTACTCCTCGAACACCTGAACAGAACGGCGTTGTCGAAAGACGAAACCGCACTCTCGTTGAGGCTGCTCGAACGATGTTATCGGCTTCTAAACTTCCTTTATTCTTTTGGGCTGAAGCAATTGCAACCACATGCTATACTCAAAACAGATCAATTATCATCCCAACTCATGAGAAAACAGCATATCACATCATTAATGACAGAAAATCCTTAATCAAACACCTTTACATCTTTGGGTGCACTTGTTACTTAACAAGAGATGGTGAAAATTTGGATAAGATAAAAGAAAAAGGGGATCCGTGCATTTTGGTGGGATACTCCACCCAGTCAAAAGGATATCGTGTCTACAACAAGAGAACAAGGTTGATAGTTGAATCTATCCATCTCAGATTTGATGAGATCAAAGAGATGTCAGAGACGTCTGTTGCTAATGACACTCCAGGCCTCGTTCCCCAACAACAAAAGGCGTCAGATTATGACAACCCTGACCCAGCACCAGAACTACAAAATGTTTCTTCTTCAACAGATACAACAGTTCCATCACAACAGGAGTTGGATCTTCTTTTTGGTCCTTTGTACGATGAATTTTTCAATGTGGGTACTTCACGTGTCAACAAGTCTTCTTCTCCCACCAACAATTCTATTCAAAAAGACATACTACCTTCAACGCATATTTAACCTACATCAGAACCAACAACTCCAACAAATCTTCATGCTGAGGAAAACAACGATAATCAATCAGAACTTACCAATCCTTTCTGTACACTGGTACACGAACATGCTGAGTCTTCCTCAAGCAATATCGGTAATTCAAATGTATTCAAATTTGCATACCGTCAATCAACCTCAAGATTCGATCTGATGGACAAAAGAACAACCCGTTAAACTCAAGTTGTGGAGATCCAATCCCAAGCCAGTGCAAACAAGACGGCACCTTGGCAAACCTATCCTGAAATGTGTCTGTTCGGCACTACCGTGAAGTATAGCTGGAAAAGTCCGAAACAACATTAAGGAAGCAATGACGTGATTTGCTATGGACAGAAGCAATTATCAGGGGAAGTTGCTTCATCAGTTTGATAGGACTCCAAGCTCTGGGAACTCACTTGACAACACCCTTTGGGCAAGGAATGTAATCAAGCTAAGTGGTTATGGAAAAACCATAAGGATGAAAACCAAATTTGTAATACGAACAAAAGATACGGTGATTGTAGCTAATAGGTTATGCTCAGGCAAGAGGTAATTGTTTTCGAAGAATCATTTGCTCTAATTGTCGCTTGGAAGCAGATCGGTTTTTGTCCGCATATGACTGTGTGACCAAGGTCTTTTCTTAATTTATAATAGACGTGATGAAATCTGGCATTTGCTTTAAATGGTATTGAGGAGGTGTTTATGTTGTGTCGGGTCCTTGGTTTGGATCTTATAGTCTTTGTAGACAATAGCTAACTTGGATAAATCCAAATCAACTTTGTGAGAGTCACTGACTATGAATAATTCAGTGTTAATGCGGAATTTAACACAAGAATTAAGCAGAACCACAATCATTAAATACTAACTTTGCTATTGATTTCCTATTAAGCTTTTAATGCTTCTATTCGATATATCAAAACTATATGTATAGGGTTCCTGTTATACATCAAGGAAACCCCTAGGAAGGGCTTTACAAAACGTGTTGAATGGATAATGCATAATCCTTTCTAAATATCTCTTAAAAATATCTCTATGTATAATATATTTACCTTATTTTGATACATAAACAGGACTTAACTACATTTGACCCGTATAACTATTGTACTGCACTTACCAGTACTAACATTAGTTCCTGCAGACTTAACTTAGTATGCCAAGAAACTATACTAATACTACCAGACTTAACAGTTATAACTCAGTATTAGTCTTTTACTTGTATTTTCCCAACATGTTGCACAAAACCTGAGGGTTCGTTGATCTGGTCATCCAAGAACAAGGTTTTTTACCGTATAAAGGAAAGCTCTATATTGATTAATACAAGCTCCAGAGCCTTGGTATGATGAACTCTCTAAAGTTTTGATATCCAACAGTTTTTTACAAGGTACAATTGACCCGCCTTAATTCCTGATATAATAGGGGAGGACATTCTTACTTGTGCAAAATTACGTTGATGACTTCATTTTTAGGTTTTCCACAAACCCTATAATTTTCTAACGTTTGGAAAATTAATGCACAGTAGATTTGAGATGTCCTTAATGAGGGAAATGAAATTCTTTTTAGGACTTCAAATCTACCAATCCCGGGGTACTTTATCAATCAGAGCAAGTATGCTTGAGATACTTAAAAAATCTGGTATGGAAAAAGGACAAAGCATTGAATACACCAATGGCTACAATAACCAAAATTAGATGAATACTTGAGTGGTGAACCGTAGGACCAAACTGACTACCCATAGAAAATCAGGTCATCTCGTTATGTATCTTGACACTAGTAGACCAGACATAGTGCAAGCAGTATGTTATTGTGCACGGTATCAAGCAAGACCAACGAAAAAGCACCTCAAAGAGGTTAAAAGGATCTTTCGTGACTTAAGGATTGGTGACCATTAACTGGGGACTCTGGTATTCGAAGGATTCTGGCTTTGAACTAACAGCTTTTTCAGATGATCCGACCAATGTCCGGCTGGTTGATACTCGCAAAAGCACTTATGGAGGAATACAGTTTTACCTAGGAGAATAAGGTTAGTCGTTGGATGTCAAAGGAGAGGATGTGTACTGCAATGTCTCAAGCAAAGGTGTAGTACGTTCGGCGTTATCTGCAAGTTGTGCTCAAGTAATGTGGATGAGGACACATCTTAAGGATTATGGCTTCAACTACAATAAAATACCGTTGTATTGTGACTCTCAGTCAGCCATAGCAATCTGATGCAACCCCGTGCAGCACTCCCGTACCAAGCACATTTATACTCGATATCATTTCATCAAGGAACAGGTTGAAAATGGTATAATTGAATTGTACTTTGTCAGAACTGAATACCAATTGGCTGATATGTTTACTAAAGCCTTACCCGAAGATAGGTTTTAGTATCTTGTCAGACGAATTGGTATGAGATGTTTGACTCTAGCAGAACTGGATGGGGTATGACAATTGAATCTGCATGTATTCCATCAACATCAACATGTACATATTTAAAAAAAAAAGGAAATAATATAAAAATATAAAAATTTCAAAAGAAAAATACAAAAATCAAAAAATAGAAAAATGATTACAAAAATATATTTCTCGACATGTCTCTTGGAATCGATAACATTTACGTACCTAGACAACATGTTGATAGATATCGACACGTGGCCGTGTAAATGAAGTTCGAACAGGAGTTTCTAATGCTTTCCAAAATGTCATTTTATTTTTCTCTATGACTTGTAATTGCTTCCGGATTGCAAAGTATCGAGGCACCCGATACGACAAAGGAGAGTGTATGCATAAAGTGATTCTATCCTCTAGTGTAGGAAAGAGAAAGTTCTTCTAACATGTGGTTTTTCAAAAGTTGAACATAATTTTTTCAAGAATTTCTCACTGACGATTCAAAATCTTTTCAAAAGTGTTTTGTTAACACTCCATACCTCTCATAAATTGTTTAAAGACAATTATTCAATTTGGTGTCATTTTTAAATGAGTCAATGTTTGAGGGGGAGTTTTTTAAAAAACAATGATTTAATGATTGTTGGATACATCATAACATGACAATTCTTATGTATTCAACACATTATAAAAGGTCTTAATAACATCTAAGAGATAATAATGACTATTAAATAGATTGTTTGTTATAAGATGATTAGGTGGTTGAGCACAATTTTTCAAGAATTCTTCAATGACAATTCATAATCTTTCAAAATTGTGTGCTCAACAATGCTAACCCTCAATTTTATATTCATTTTACAACTTGGTATCATGTTTTTTGGTGTCAAACATATGTAAAATTGAGGGGGAGCAAGTTAATGTTCCATATAATTCATGCTAAGAATAAAAGTTTTTCCCACAGAATTTTCATGACAAATTTTAATCACAAAGTATTTCAAAAACTAAGTGAATTAGTATTTAAAATAAGGGGAGAAATGTAATTAAAATGTGATCTTGAAAATAATAAGTGATCTAATCGACTCAAAGTGCTGTTTATACTCTTCGAAAAATGGTTGTATGGTTACGATCTCATACCCAGAGCAAACAATAGATATTTCACGATGGTTCTGAAGTCATAGCAGGTGGTTAGGTGTAGGAAAATAGTCCTATGATCCAACCAGAAACTGGAGGGGAATCGACCCAAGGTTACTTTATTGTTAGAAATAACAGTCCCTAAGGTATGATTGTAGATGAATGGAAATAAGGGAATAAATTGCCGACTTAGATTGAGCTAACTGTCATGGAAGCAATCACAATAACGGTTGTTAGAATGACGTTCTTGGTTAAGCACTGAAGGGGTTAAATGAATGAAAAAGAAATGTATGGATAAAAGGGTGAAAAGAAAGAAGCTACCTACACCTTAGGCAAAAACCGGGTCAATACATAATCTATCGGTTTTCACAGATGATGAAATCTGATATTGAAGCGACATCTGGATTTGAGATTGCAGTAATTATGCGGTAATTGCGTGAAAGTTAGAAAAAGGCAGCGCATTTTGGGCTTAAATGATGATATTTTGAAGATTAATATTCTGAAGACCAATTACGGGCATATCATCAAAGGTAGATATAGCGTATCCGTGCCTTGAACTCACCAAAGATACACAGGATGGAAAAAATAAAGATCTATACAGTTCCAGAAAAATCAATCGCCGTATTCAAAGATATGGTCATCCTATATTATTCAGGAAGTTATCAAGCGTGGTCCCTATCCCAAGAAATCTCCAATAAAGCCGTATCAATTCTTGGTTACGCCGTATCTAACCGGACGTCCAGAACTTTTAATAGAAAACTCAAAAATTAGTTTTAAGTGGTTGATATCATCATTCTCGATACCTAACACTAAAAGTCGATTTTCAGAGGAGAAAAAAGCGCAGAAGAGGTCGAGCAACTTATTCAATTCCATAGGAAGAACAAAGTTGTGATTCCGTATCTTTTGTAAACGTTCACAGTTTTTGGTATCATTTGTTAACTCATTTAGTTTACCTTGTCCGGCTCCTCCTCGCCTAAATAATTGCTCTTGTATTTATTTTGGACGTTCTTTTGAAGGCTAAAATACCTTCGGGATTTAGCCATTTTATGAAGATTTGAATGTTTGGTATTGTTTATCTCAATTTCTTGATTTATCGTTGAGTGCTTGTTTATGTTTATCAATTTATACTTGTTGACTGCACTTTTGTATGTGGACATATCATTCAACTGGATTAGTGAAGCAGACAAGCAGATCTAGAGGTCAAGGATAGTCTCCATATAGTAATCTATACTCTAGAATCATAGTTACCTAAATATTTTCTTCTAAAGTCTGTGTCTAGGATACACTTGGGCTTAATTAGTTAATTGGATTATTGCCAATGGTTTATTGATCGTGTTGACTGAAGATGGTGACCTATATAAATTCAACAAGTAATGTTTTAATTTCCTTGGAATATTTGACAAGTGGACTACTAGTGTCATAAATTGCCACATAAGCGGGTAAGTGGTTAAGGTCTCTATGAGCTAGGGACCATTCTTCTTAATTTTTTAAACAAGATCACCATTTACTTTTATCCCTAAGAAGATTATAATCAGCAAATCAGGATGCTTTATGCGGATGTTTAATTATGATAGGTTATTATGTCTAGGTCTTAGGATGATGTAACGACTAATGGTCTACCAAATAATATGCCACCTTCAAGAGAAGAAATCATTGCACTAATTAAACAAACCAACGTTCTAATCAGATTAATAATGGTTAATACAGTTTTCTTATATAAGGTTCGACCGCTCTTTTATCTTTTGTTAATTAGCTTGCGTGGTTTAAAGTTGCTTGAATTGATTGTAGTCACCAACCAAACCGTGCCAGTCTCTCAGGCTGAAAACCCCTTTTTCCCGTTAGAATTAGGATTTAGACTGACATAGGTTTAACATAGGTTTAGAATAGAGTAGAATTAACATAGATTAGATAACCAAGATATTAATTAAATTGATAGATTTAACCTCGCTTCAAGTGTTCGACACCCTACTTACCACGAAACTACTACCGATCGGGTACACTGCCCGTTAAAGTGTTGTTTTTGGTTTAGTCGGCAAAATATAAATTTAAAACTTAAATCAATAAAATATACCATACAACGACAGCACAATCAAGCATTCATAATTATTAACATCCTTTAGGCAAGTGTCTAGTGTGTACCTAAATGTGACAAATGTGGAGTAACGATTAACTCGACCTAAAAATAAAATCCCAAAAGTTAACCCAAATGCTCTTTAATTTGATTTTGCACATCCAAACATGTCAAAAAATACATATGAATTATGTATCTCAACCTTTGTTTATGAGATCATTATGCATGTGTTCAAAAACGTTTTAAAGTTGTATTAGCAATGCATAACAACAATTTTATTATGTTCCTAACGTGAGTGATTTGAAAATAAAATTAGGGTTTTGGTTCGAAATTAATTTTTCGACAAACTCACTAGTGCATGTAAATCCTATGTCTAAGGGAGTCATATTAGTTATACATTATATCCTAGTAGTCCTAATTATACAAAATTGAAGAAAAAATGAAAAATCCCCAATTTTAATTTTTGTGTTCATCATGAACCCTAGACTTAAATTGA
The DNA here is from genome assembly GCA_026074375.1 of Tanacetum coccineum. Classification (NCBI taxonomy): domain Eukaryota; kingdom Viridiplantae; phylum Streptophyta; class Magnoliopsida; order Asterales; family Asteraceae; genus Tanacetum; species Tanacetum coccineum. Next base: position 264 of record BQNB010118111.1, on the reverse strand, counting down.
AACAAAATAGATGAAATGACTTACAATTGATCATCTTTGTGATGTTAGGGATGATTATTAGTGATGATTTGATCTTCAATTAGTGTTTTGGTGGTTGATTTTGAGTTTTGGGTTGCTTTGGTTCGTGTTCGTCGCACCAACAGGAGGAAAGTTTTGAATTTTTTTGACTAAGTATAGGTGTCTGCTGGTGGCGGTCCCATATCGATCAGGGGGCCGCCTGAAAAAGATTAGGGGCCGCCTGAGATATGGGGGCCGCCCGTATTA
>BQNB010118109.1:2014-16196 GCA_026074375.1 Tanacetum coccineum | reverse complement strand
AAGCTTGCAAAACACACATCAAACTCCTAAACCAACCTTTATAGGTACACATGGCACATAACCATCCTCTGAACTAACCTCAAAATCCGTCACTGAATCAAAATCTATAATCCTCTTGTGATGCAGCAATACATCAGCACACACGAGAGATAGAGCTCCGCGTACGGGTGAAACTACAGGTACAGATGAAGTAGGGGACCTACATCTCATGCGAGATGGCCCCGCAGAAGTAGCAGTCGGTGAACCACAAGGAGAATCTGATAAGGCATAACCTAATGAGGACTGTCTCAAAGAAGAATAAGATGAAGTGTCTGAATGAGAATCTAATGAAGTCTCTGATGAAGAATCTGATGGAGAATCTCACGATGAGTCATATGAGGTCAAATGATCCGATGAAGAGTAATCTGATGGGTATCTCGATGCAATTCGATGGGTAGGTAATGATCCAACACTCTTCCTGGCAGTCAAGATCTTAAGTACCCCATTGTGCTGGATACGATAGGGTCGACCAACAGGAATCGGCCGTCTTGGTAAGACAAGAACAACTGGTCGGCGAGGTAATTCGGGTGGTGTAGGTAAAATCTGACGGATAGGTGATGGTGGTGGTGATGAGCGTGCTGCTACTCTGCTCCTCCACCGAGCAACAGTGACCTCATACGGGTCATGCGATGGTGGTCTATCGGGAATGTCACTGTCAGATGAGTCAGTGTCAATGAATGGGGAAGTGTACTGAATAGTGGAAGCAATAGATGGTATAGTGGGTGAAATAGTGGGGGTATCAGTGGGTATCAGCGGTGTATCATCGTGAATGACAGGTAAATCTATAGTAGGTGCAGTGGATGGAATGGCAGTAGGGATCGTACCAAACAAGATAACTCGAGTAGTGGACGTCCCCACGCTCCTCTGATGAGTTCGATGAAATCGAGATGACAGAAAAAGCCATGACCTACATAAACAATAGTTCATATAATTCCCTTTATATCAACCATGCATTATGCAGGGGAAAACTAAATAAATATAATACCAAGTAAAATACATTATGCAAATTATATAGAGCGATATGAAATTATCGATTATGTAAAATAATAACGTATTAATTACTAGTTACGTAAGGCAAGATGGGATCACGTAAGGGCACAATTAGTTCACGTAGGGATCACATACTGGTTATAGACCAGACCTAGTTAAACTACCTAGTTCTCTATAACCTTGGCTCTTGACGGAATACGTGTCCGGGGCATGACGTTATGCATATCTCAAGTACAAAGCATAGAAAACGACCTCTAAAGGGGTACGTTTTTTAAAGTCATAACTCGTTGCATAAATTTAAAGGTAATTAATTCTTACAAACCATTTCAAGTTAATTTAAAACATATCGAAAGCAATATGAAAACATAGCGGAAGCAGTATTAAGTTTTGAAAAAGACAACGAGTATGAAATAAGATAGTCTTGAAATCAGTCAAAGCCACATTGCACATAAACTTCTAATAGCACACCTTGAAATCCAAGCTAAGCACCTGATTAAAACATGCTTAAAACGTCAATATAATGTTGGTGAATCCACGGGTTTAATTCAAACGTAGTTATAGTGGACCACAAGATTTCAAAACGTATGCGACAGTTATAACAGATACAACTTCGCACAAAAAATGGTATTTACGTTGCACTAAGTTCATGACACCGAAGCTCAATTCATGTTGCATATAATATGCCAATTGAAATTTCTGCCCTACAGGTATCTGACCAAGATCAATTAACGAAGTCATGCATGGTATATATTCGTTTATTCGTGTGTCCCGTGGATAGTAAGAGTACTTACCCGTATAAAGATAATTAGTCCTAATAGATCTATTTATAACACTCGCGCTCACTTAACCAACAATCGGTTAGAGGTAATTAACGGTTCATGATAATTTGGGAAAAATAGTGGTCTAGCGCTACTTAGGCAACACATAAACAAGGGCAATTATCACGTAAAGTACTTGTGTCTGGTTTAAGAAAACAAGCGATGTTTCTCACCCCAAAGTTGTAAAATATTTATTCAAAATGAGTAAAAAGTGGGGTTATGAACTCACCTTGATCGGTGAAGTAAAGTAATGCGAGACTAAAAGAATAATCACACGGTAATGAACAACGGTACACAAACACGACCTAAGTATTTTAGGTTTTGGTTTAGAATTAGAATAATAGAGAAATACGGATAATGCATAAGTGTTTAGTAAAATACTTTCGTTAAATATTTTCTAAAATGGAACGTTAGTAATTGTATCGTCGTTAAAACGTTTGACTAAATAAAGTACTTCGTAATAGTAAGTATATATTATTACATAATAAGAATCAAGTAAGTATTATATTTTGGTATCTTACTCATTCCCTTATAAGTAGTCAATATATCTTTAATATAAATGTTTTCTAAAATATCTTCTAAGTATAAAGATTTTATAAAAATTTCGGCATGACCCGTTCATGTTTACACATTTTCCAAAGTCGTAGACTTTATTAAAATCACTTTCAATATCCATTTCACAATTCTCCTAACCTCTACGTCTTTTCAAAATCAATCCTTTCTTCTTTGCTACAATGCTGAAGTATTAATAAACCTTATTGGGCTTTTAGGCCCAATAAGCCTAAACATATGACTCGAGATGTAATAAGTTCAAAATAAACAAACGTTAAGTAAATAAGCACTCAACTCATTAGTAAGCTTGTAAAACCCAAAATTTGAATTTCATTTCATATTGGTAATTTTGAATATAACCTAAAGTTTATTAATAAGTATTTGAAAATAAAACCTTAGGTTATAATTTTGGAAAATTATAAAGATATAACATAAGGTATTTTGTTTTTAAAAAAAAATATAAAACTTATATATGTACATATATATGGCCGGCCCCATATTTAAAAAAAATAATATATTTTGTAATTTTGATTATTTTGTATATTTACTTTCTTTTTATAAAAAAACCTATTTTAAGGGATAAGTATTAAAAGGTTTTAGCAAGTATTTTGTGTAATCTTCAAAATGGGAAAAAAATTATTTTGTCCCCCCTTCTTTGCTTCTATTGGCCGGCCCCTATAGGTGTTGATACACCAAATCTTTTATTTTTGTAGCAAATGATATTTTAGGAAAAGAGTGTAAAAGGTTTAAGAAAATATTGTGTAATCTTTTTAAAGTTAATAGAAAATCTTGTCCCCTCTTTTCCTCTTTATAAAACCGGCCCCCTCTCCCATCATTCTCTAAAAATAATTTCTCCATAATTTTGTGTATTCCTTCATAGAAGCTTCGAGCAAGAAGAAGGTTTAGGTGTTTTTGGGTAATCCTTGAAGTTTTGGTGTTCTTGGTGTGGTTTTGATCTTCATTCTTTGGTGTATTTTTGGGTTCTTGGTGTTTGATCTTGTACTCCTCCCTTATTCCATAGGTAATTCTTGATTTTGTTTCACTCTTGTTGTCACCATGATTACATATGTAAAAGTTTTCATAAAAACCTAAAAGATTGTAAGAAATAATGTGTTTATGATCTTGTCAATTTCTTTAGGGTTTAATCTAATTAAAATGGTTTAAATGCATGTTTTGAAACCCTAGATGGTCATTAATGATGTTATTAATAAAAACTACAAGATTAGAAACCCTAAGGTTGGTTTTGATGGGTGTTAATTAGGGTTTTCATGGTTAATAATTCTGAGCAGAATTTAAGGTCATGTTCAACGGGGTATATCTTAATGATAAAAATTGATTTTAACATGATTCTTGAGCCTAAAGTTAAATTCAAAGAGTCTAGTTTCTGGAAAATCCAGCCTCATGTCAATTGGAAGTCGGGAAGGTCGATTTTTAGATTTTATAAGATTAAGTGTCGAAACTGGGAATTCAGTCCGAAAAATTCAGTTGTAGTATTTGATTTTTAATTCTCAAACCATAACGAATTAGCCTTTGAAATTTACGTGGGTTAATCTTCATGATATTAGCTACATCCGTGATTTTTTTCAAAATTTATGAGTTTTCTAAGTTGGGTTTTTATGCCTCAACTTTTCAAAGGTTCTGCTAGGTTAAAATTCGGGTCAGTTTTGGGTAACAAGGGTCAAATGGATACTTAAACATGGAAATAAATTAAACCAATGATCATGGGTGTATTAGACATATGTAGGAACCTCTGTAATTTTTGGTGTAATTTTAAATTGGGAAACTTTGTGATTTTGGCTAGTATTTTGGGAGGTTGTTTAATGGGGCTTTAACGATCGGGAAAAAGTGCTTTAAGATGTTGGAAGATTGTAGAAAATTTGGAAAACTCTAATTTAGTCACTTTAAGGCGTTTTAAAAATGATAAGATTATGTAATAAACTTATGAATAAGATAGATAAATATATGTAATCAAGATTCTTATAAATTCGTGTTGTAAGGTGTTGTGATCTCTTGCGTTTGTGTCATTTCTCTCTGATTTCCTTATTCGTTAAGGTACAGATATTCCGTCCTTTTCGTTAAGGCTCCTACTTCATTTCTTTGACTCCTTAATCTCCCCATTTGAATTCGTTTTGACATTCTTTTGATTTGCTAGTCCGAAATCATTGAAATGGTGTTATTGACAATCCGTTTGAATAGATATTCGTTTGTAATTATCAGTTAGTTCTTGTTTGAAATATGCTACTAGATTCGTTTCCATATTTGGATTATTCGAAACTTGTTCACTTATATCTCTGCTTTAATCTTGCCCGATCTATTTGTATCTAGTTCATGGATGGTTACATGACCATGTCATTGATGCACCAATGTCATGACACTATCTGTGGCGATGGGCTTTAGTTAGGCGTTCCCTTCTTGACCAAAAAAATGGCATTCATTTGATTATTATTAGCTAACATATGTATGCATTACTCGTATTGTACTTGTGTATATGGATATGACTTTGTTTTGTAGGGAGCGTATGGATGCATCTTAGGTACTTTGTTCCATTCAGTTCAGGTGAATGGTTGTGTGTGTGCAATACACCCCATTTCACATTTTGTAGGGTACATCTAGAGTCTGCAGCTCCCATGTACAATTTTATATGATATGATATGATACGATGTATGTTGGATTATGTAGTCTAAGCGTGTGGCATGCTTTAGACTTTTGTTTCGAGCTCGTGGGCACTTTTCTTTATTATCCAAATCGTATTATCGCTTATTATTTCGTTATGACCGATTATCGGTGTGATTCGTTTCCGTTATTCTTTTATCATATTACCGTTATTGTTATTAAATCTGTTCTCTGTGCGTTGTAGCTCAGCGCATGTTCTTTTCTTGCGGTAGGTTACTAAGCGGAGAAGCTGGGATTTGAGTGTGTAGGAGGAGAGGAGGGCTTCTAGAAGACCAACCCTTATTAGTTTTTCCATTGTTTTGGATTTATATTTAAGACCCTTTCGTTTGAAGATTTCTTCTATTTAGACTTTGTTGGAATTTAATACTTTTAGAAGTCATTTTGTTTCATGACTTAGTATTTTTATTTTCTTGGAATCAATAACATTTACGTACCTAGAAATGTCGATTAACATTGACACGGGTGTGTAAATGAAGTTCGAGCAAGAGTGCAAATGTTTCAAAACATGTCATTTCTAAATTTTCTCTATGACTTATGTACATTTCAGTGCATAACTCGATCCTAAATGTAATAGAGAAGTGTACGCTTCAGTGCGCTTACTCTACAAATAAAAGAGAAGTCTTCTATCATGGTTTTTAAAACCGTTGACCATAATTTTCAAAAAGAACTTTCAATGTCAAATTGTTTACAATATAATTTGTGGTATCTTTCCATGATAAGTGGTATTTGTTAAAATTGTGTGTTCAACACTCCCTTCTTCAAATAAGTTTAAAAATTGTGGTATCAATTTTTCTCAAAAATGTCATTTTCATAAGTGAATCAATTTTTAAGGGAGAGCTTTTAAAACCAAAGTCTTTTAATGTGTTGGGTACATCTCATAAATGTCAACTTTATGTATCCAAAAACATTTCATGAAACTAAAATGTGGAAATTATATTGTCAATAAATAATATACATTGTTCACTAAGGCATCTCACTCCGTCTTCAACATATTTGTGGTCTCATATCATTTTTTCCTTGTAACGTCAAGTTTTAAAAATTAGTGGTATCCCACATACTATGTTGAAGAGGAGCTAGCAGAAAAATGAATTCATGCAATATCATGGTATAATATTCTCCCCGTGGAACTTTTTCATGTCATAAATTTTAATCAATTGGTATTTCAAATACTAAAAGATTTATTATTTTAAATAAGGGGAGAAAATGTGATTAAAATGTAATATAGAAGAATGTGATCTTTAAGCTCTAAGTGCAACTCTTTCCTTCATGTGCAAAACAATTTCAAATCTTGAAGCACATATGTAGGGGGAGTATTTCAAAATGTCTGTATAAATGGTTTTATGGTTCGATCTCTATACCCAAAAACCAATTAATCTCACGACGTCAATGAAGTCATAAGGTGGTTAAGGTTAGGTATAAGTATTATGATGCAACCAGAACTGGAGGGATCTACCCATGGATATTCCATAGTTAGATTAGAAGTCCTTAGGTATGATTGGAGAAGAATGAGTATAAGGGAATAATGCCGACTAAGATTGAGCTAACACTGGAACAATCACAACAAGGTCTTAGTGATGACGTATTGGAAAGAATTGAAGGGGTTGAAGAATGAAAAAGAAAAGTATGGATAAAGGGTGAAAACAAAGCAGCCCTCCACACAACTTGGCAGAAACCGGGTCAATACTTAAACTATTAAAATCACAAAGATGATTGTTGGTATTGAAGAAAACCGTCATGGACCTAGTGATGCAATGCACTACCCTTCCCAGCCATTTGAGTTTCTCTCAAAAGAAACTTATATCATTTGTCACGGAGATACACACGTTATCTATTGACATTTCACTCCGAGATGGTTGATATTGAATAGGTGGCAGTCAGCTCCAGTCTCCGATTACTAAAACCAAAGTGCACAAATCGAGTCTAGAGCCAAGAGAGATCAAATTATAAATCTCATTAGGAAACAATCCATGTATAACACTTGTTGTTCACCTTTAAACAACATTTGGTAACAAAGAGTCCTACGCATTATCCTTGAGATCTTTCCAGAACATTCAGAGTGATACTCTTTATTATTCACAATGACAAATGGAAATCCTTCCAGAGTCAACCTCAAACAGCTCTGCGGTAGGTGACTTGCAAGATTCTATATGAATCAAGCTTGTGATAACTAGATATCGATTTTGGTCCAGTAAATGAATTGACGACTTAATCAGAAAGATAGTAACTATCTGATTTACTTTTACCGTGTTGTCTGCTTTGAGACGTTCTAGTAATAAGAACAAGAAAGCATGATGAATCTAATACATCTGTGTTAGAAGATCCTATGCTTTGAGCTGTAAACCTTGTCAAGAAGATTCCTTAAATCTACCTGATCACAGGTATAGTATTTATACTATAAAACGGGGAACCGATGGTTATCGCAACCTAAAATCGACGAAGGACAAATATATTTCGTCCATATCTGCTGTTTATTACTAACATTCAAATGCAGGTATAAACGTCGGTGTTGCAACCTCATTCCAGCAAAGTCGGATTCATTACCACGTGCGCATACTCAAGCTTTCAAAGTCACTCATTCAGCATCAAGCTTGTTGATACTAAACTTGCTCATCATCAAATAGCTTTAAAGTCATATAAAGAATAGTCTATTAGGGAAGATTGTTAGACTTATGTTTATATAAGTAGAACAAGAATGACATCAGTATGAGCATGTTTGTCAAAAGCACAAGTTGATCAAGAAAGTCAAATCAAGATAACCTCCATCAAGAACGTCAACATTAGGGAGATCAAAGAAGATCTCAACATTGGGGGAGATTGTTACCATTATTTTTATATAAGTCGAACAAGAATGTTATCAGTCGTCTTAGTTGTAATTAGTGTTGTTATGTAATAGGCTAGTCGAGTTTAATGGGCTTGAACTTTAAGCTAATATTTTTCGTGTTTCGGGCCCAAAGCCCAAGACAAGCAAAGATCAGCCCAAGATAGAAGCCCATACGCCAATATGTATGCAAGGGGTATAAATAAGACCCTCTCCACACATGAAGAGGGTATTGGTTACATTTGTATGTGTTTCTTCCTAATCTAATATTTCTCTCTTTGTTTCTCTCTCTAGTTTCTCTCTCTACTTTTCTTCTACTTATTTCGGATTACTTATTGTGTGCTTATTTAGTTGTGTAATGGATTGAGTTATTGGGATACATAAACTTGCACACAATTGTATCGCATAACTACTATATAACCATGTCTATTTAGAACAATTCAAAACCATTTAATCACAGCAAAGAAAACATTTAAAAAACCACTTTGTATCTATTTTCACCCCAAGAAAACATTTAAAAAGGGGCTACGAGAAACTCACATAAGTAGCATAGCAAAATAATTTGAAAACAATTTTGCATCCATTTCCAACCTAAGAAAACCATTAAAAGGGGCTACGAGAAACTCACCTCAACCTTCACAATTGCACGCTAATAATCTAAGCAATAATCTACACAATCATAATAAATGGGTTACACATGAACAAGGCTTTACGGCCCTATGCATGTAACCTTTCAATCGATGGATACTAATGTCTAGATTACATTTATAAACTTCCCATTCGGATTCTTATACATTATCTAAGCTCTATATATGTTTTAGCCTAGTGTTCACATATTTAATTTTCTGCAGAATTTTGAAGTCAATTTATGAATTTTTATAAAATACCAAAAGACCTCTTTGGACTCCCAAATTTGGATGACATTATCTTCAATGGGTTATGAAGCTATTGTAAGTTTCCCAACCAATAAAAATAAGTTTAACTATTTTTAGAAAAATCAACAACACAAACTGATCAGTTTCAGATCTGATCTACACACTAAAAAGTTTGACTTAACCATACCTATTTAGACACTTGGGAAAAGTATATAAAAATTCCAAAAATTCATAGACACCTAGAACTTATTCCAGTTCAAGTTTCATCAATTAAAAATATATTTTGATATGGTTTTCGACCTCATAAACACAACCCAAAATCTGACCCAAAAACTCAGATTCGACAACTAATCTTGTAAAATTATTTTGACTGGCTTCCACTCACTTTTAATTCACGAAACCACCGGGGTTAGAAAGTAGACTCTCTGTAGTTAATTTTAGGCACAAGAAAATCAATAAACCTATATGTATGACCGAGTTATGACTATTACAAGTTGACCTAAAAATCTGCCTAGTTTTAATTCTGAATTTAACAACAATTAAACCTAACTAAACGCATCTAAACGATATTAATTATACCCTAATTGATTATTAATGATAAAACTAACATGTTTACTGAATTTTTATGAAACCCTAATTTCACCAATTAAAATGTTACAATCAATAGAATTAAAGAAAATTGATTTAAAAGATTATACCTAAAATCTTTAACCGCGAAACACATGATTCTACACCTTAGAATTTCTTGAATTTTTTTTGATGGTTTGCCCTTTGTTTCTTGATGGCCAGTCGACACAAGGGAGAGGAGAGGGAAGAAAAGTGATTTAGGGTGTACGTTTATAGAAGTATTTATACTAGTTTTAGGTTAAGTATTTAAAAGATTTGTTTCCTAATCAAACTTGGACTTCTCCCTTCCCTTTTTCCTTGTTCCTAGCCGATCCAAACACCCTTATAATATATATTTTATATTTTTTTATTTTGTTTTCGGCACATATATTTCATACATTTATTATATATTTTTATTAAATTACATATTTACTTGAAAACCCTTAAATTATTTACACATAATTTCAAACTAGAAAATATTTATTTTACATATATTCCTCAAATATTCTTATTCCCCACTATATAATTAAAGCTTAGCATCGAAATCCATTAAAAATATTGAATCAAAACTTATGATGCTTACATTTATAAATTATTTCCAATTGCTATGATCAACGAATTAACTAACAAATGACTACCTCAAAAATCATCATTTCCAACGAAATGAAATGAAAACTAACTATATAAATTGAAGCCTCTCACACAACAATTGCAACACATATACCTTATCACGTAATATCAAATGCACTAATTGAATCTTGCACACAAACTCAAATCACATAACACCTAGTTAGGCTAACATTATTGGTTAAACTAACCTGGTTTGATCACAGGTGTCACAGTATCCCCCACTTAGAGAAATTTCGTCTCGAAATTTAACTTATTCTACTGCTAATAATTTTGTTTACCCACACAAGGGTACAAATAGCAACATAACAGCTATAAGCGAAGTGAAGCATCCAAATTACATGAACCTCACTCGTCCTCGAGGAAACCCGTCAAAAACCTTAAGTTGTGTAACAACATGTTTCATAACCTAACACCGTAACTCATCAAACAAGAACTGTCTTGGAATTAGGTTATGAGTTGTTACAAAGCTCAACGCTTTTGAAGATTCAAGTCGACTTCAGGTTTATTCAAAATATAACTTTAACCAAACCATATAAGAACATTTAAGGGTGCAAAAAGGTCTGCCAATAAACTTATGTATCCAACTTTAGCTATCAAAATCCTACTATGCTTCAAACTTTTAACTTCACAATCAATAATCTCAACAGGTTCTTCAACAAAATGATGAGTTTTGTCTACCTTAATTTCCTCTAAAGGTACATGCATATTTGCATCCGCCAAACACTTCTTAAGATTTGACACATGGAATGTGTCGTGTACACTACTCAACTCTTGTGGAAATCTTAACCGATAAGCTACATGACCAATTCTTTCAAGAATCTCAAACGGTCCTACATATCTTGGTGCTAACTTGCCTTTCTTTCCAAAACGCACTACACCTTTCTAAGGTGACACTTTAAACAACACTTGGTCGCCTATACTGAATTCTAAAGGTTTACGCCTATTATCTGCATAGCTCTTTTAACAATCTCTTACTGCTTTAAGCCTTTCTTTAATCTATACCACTTTATCAGTTGTCTCTTGTACCAATTCTGGTCCAATCAACCAGATTTCTCCAATTTCAGCCCAAAGAATAGGTGACCTACACTTCTTTCCATATAATGCCTCAAATGGAGCGCATTGAATACTCGAGTGATGACTAGTGTTATAGGAAAACTTAGCTAAGGGAACATGCGTATCCTAACTACCTCCAAAATCAATTACACATGTTCTTAGCATGTCCTCCAAAGTCTGAATAGTATGCTCACTTTGACCATCCGTTTGAGGATGATAAGCCACACTCATATCTAGCCGTGTTCCCAACGCTTTCTGCAACGTCTGCCAAAACCGCAAAGTAAATCTCCCATCACGATCTGAGATGATTGGCACAGGCACTTCATGCCTTGCTACTATCTCGTCGATATAAATACTTGCTAACTTCTCTATCTTGTAATCTTCACGTATTGCCATAAAATGGGCTGACTTAGTTAGTCTATCGATTATTATCCAATTCATATCATACCCACTACTTGATCTTGGCAACCATGTAATAAATTCCATAGTTATTCTATCCCATTTCCACTCAGGTATCTCTAGCTGTTGTAACAAACCCGAAGGTCTTTGATGTTTCAGCCTTCACCTTTGAACAAGTTAGACAATTTTTATCATAGGTAGCAATATCCTTCTTCATACATGACCACCATACATATATCTAAGGTCATAGTACGTCTTATCCGCTCCTGGATGTACCGTGTACCTTGATGCATTAGCCATGTCCATAATTAATGTCCTTACACTTCCTACCAATGGAACCCAAATTCGATCCATAAAGTATAAACCACCATCTTCCTTCTTTTCAATTTGTTGATCCAGGCCACGCAACATTTTTGCTGACGCGTTCTTTGCCTTGGACGTCTCACTCTGAGCAGTCAATATCTTGTCCTTAACACTTGACTGAATAGTCATGGATATTGCGCGTACTCGTCTTGGTTTCACTCTCTCCTTCCTACTCCACGCATCAGGCACAACATTCTCCTTCCCTGGATGGTAGCGAATCTCACAATCGTAGTCACTAAACAACTTAATCCATCTCTATTGGCACATATTTAACTCCTTCTAGTCAAACATATGCTGAAAACTCCTGTGATTTGTGTAGATAACACTTTTTGTCCTGTAAAAATAATGTGTCCAAGTCTTAAGTGCAAAAACCACTGGTCCCGGCTCTAAATCACGTGTGGTATCATTCTTCTCATGAATCTTCAGTTGTCGTGATGCATATGAAATTACCTTGCCTCTTTGCATCAATACACAACCAAATCCTTGATTTGACGCGTCGTAGTAAACTACAAAGTCTTCTGGTCCATCAGGCAATGACAATATTGGTGCATTACACAAATTGTCCTTCAAAGTTTGAAAAGCTTCTTCTTGTTCCCTGCCTCACTCATACTTTTGATTCTTCTGTGTTAGTGAGGTAGGTTTGGCAATCTTAGAAAAATTCATGATGAAACATTGATAGTAACATGCCAATCCTAAGAATGATCGTATCTCAAATGGTGTTTTAGATACTTTCCAATTATTCACTGCTTTTATCTTACTAGGGTCCACATGAATTCCATTGTTGTTAACCACGTGTATGAGAAAATAAACTTCTTGTAGCCAAAATTCACACTTGGAATACTTGGCAAACAACTTCTCTTTCTTCAACAGCTCTAACACCAACTTCAAATGAGCCTCGTGATCCTCCTTAGACTTTGTGGAGATCAATATATCATCGATAAACATAATGACAAACTTGTCTAGATATGGCTTGCACACCCGGTTCATCAAGTCCATGAATACCGTTGGTGCATTGGTTAACCCAAAAGGCATAACTGTAAACTCAAAGTGTCCATACCGTGTCCAAAATGCAGTCTTTGGAATATCTACTTCATGCACTCTCAGCTGATGATAACCCAAACGAAGATCTATCTTTGAAAAATATCATGAGCCTTACAACTGGTCGAACAAGTCGTCGATCCTGAGGAGTGGTTAGCTTGTCGAACTCTCGATAGTCTATGCACAGTCGAAATAAACCGTCCTTCTTCTTGAACAACACAGGTGCTCCCCACGGAGAGTGACTTGGTCGAATAAAACGTATACCAAACGAATTCTAAGGGTTACGAACTATCGAATAGGGTAGCAAACGAATATCGAATCAAAGGCTAAAAAACATCTAAGGGATTTCACAGATGTAAATAAATGCGGATCAAATGTCATAAGACTCTTTAAAAGAAAGGATAGAACATCTATACCAGTAGGAAACGTAAACGAAAGAACCGACAAAGCGTACAACGACAAAAGAAAGACATGTCGAATAGCGATACGTACGATCGATAAATGAGAAATGTAAATTCTTGTACCAATAATCGATTTTACCCGAGAGAACCAACGAAACTGTTTTAAAAAAATATTTTAAATATAAAACTCATTTTAAATAATAATAAAAGAAATCATCATAAATCTAAAAATCATTTAAATTTTATTTTTATAAAAAAACATTTTAAATATAGTTTTCATGAAACTCAAGAGATAACTATATAAAAGTTGTATCACATCTTTCTTGTATAAATCATTTTAAAAATACTTTTTAAAATAAATAATAATAAAGAGACCACCATATAAAATTTGGTATCATATTTTAACCATAAAAATCATTTTAAACATAAATAAAATTTATCAAAAACAAGCATATAAAAATATTATCATATCTTATTCGTGAAGACTATCTTAAACATAGTTTTGGCAGTCAACCAATATCATATTGTTTTCATAAAAATCATTGTAAACGTAGTTTTCATATAAATAAAGAGACAATCATATAAAAGAGCTTATCACAATGTATTTATAAAATGAATTAAAAAAATAGTTTTTCCCAAACCTCATCAAGATATAATTCAAAAGGATTTTATAGTTCGAACTTATCATAAAATATATAACTCAAACAAAGGACATCGTAATACCAAAACGGATTGTGAAATACCGTAAGGATTCTAATTGTAACACCCCCAAAAATGCGTGTCGCAGCGAAAGTATGTCCGGGGGAGTTACTTCATAATACACAGCGCTAGATACAAGAGAACGACCTCTAAATGTGTCATTTGAAAAATAATCTCGTTGATTTTCTTGAAATTGATATAACATTTGTCCCATAATTGCATCACCAT
>BQNB010118108.1:0-15000 GCA_026074375.1 Tanacetum coccineum | reverse complement strand
GCTTCCTATCGAACCGGCTCCTATTTCAATCCGTGCTGGACTGATCGATATACAATTAATCAAGTCTTCAGTCAACTGGTGGAATACATCGCATCAACTTGGGAGCATTAGCCGATATGGTACATCAATACATGTTCCTATGCCCATTCCAATCTTGTCTAATTTTGCTAACTCCCCCTTCTCAACCTCTATCTTGTTCATTCTGGAAACACGTCTTTTTATTCCATCTTTTCTCGAATCTCCTTTAACAGAAAGAAAGAAAAAAACCAGTGCCTTTCGTATAGATCGAGACTTGTAGCTTGATTCTTTACTAATTCCATACTGGGAAGAATTGCAGGCGATAACACTCCTATTTCTTTCTCAATGATATTCGACTATCAAGACAATTCCCGTGAAAGTCTTTCATAGAAGTAAATTCTTATTCTTACGAAGCAAATTACATTTCCTGTTGATTTGTCCCCTGGACCTATTCTGATTTTGAATTATCCATCGCTACGCTGTTCCCAAGGACTAGCAGAATTGAAATAGCAAAATTCTTGGGTCATCTTAATGGGTTCAGAAACCACACGTTTCTCTGGATCATCATAGCGTACTTCTACATATCTACTCAGAGGAAGGTCTTTTCGTAATGGATGACCCTCGAAACCATAATCTGTTGATATACGGCGTAGATCTAGGTGATTGATGGAAGAAACACCAAACATATCCCAAACTTCTCGCTCCCACCGGCCGGCTGATGGAAATTGATTGACTACCAGGGATATTCGTGTTACTTCGCCTGCACTGGTTTATACACAAATGCGTGAGTTATACCGAGTACTCAGTAAATTATAGACTACTTCAAATCTGCATTTTCGAGAGGGATGATCAACTCTGTAAATATCGATTGAAACTTGAACCCTTGTATAAGTATGCAATTTCAGAAAGCACAACAATTGAAATGGACAGTCCGTATTGGTATCAGAGCTATTCCCATGTTCTGATCTTTCCATTTTTTTGACACATTTATTGGGTAAAGTCTCCCAACTATATTTGAAAATGAATTGGTTATCCATAAAGATAAAGAAAGCTTTCTTGTAGTTCCGCTTCTTGCTCTAAAAATTAGGAAAGACTTGTTGGAAATCGCCAGTTGGTTTGGTCTGACCAAGAAAGGCATGAGACTCTTTGGGCATTGCTTGGGTCGAGTGAAGTAAAGACTGGCTACCTATAATATAAAGATCCCTCACTCCACAATTTAGATATAATGAAAACCTTTAGTTTAGGAGTCATTCAGGCTAGATCTCAAAAAAGATCATAGCCTTCGTATGATCCCTTTCTAGTACCCTATCTTGAGTAGGAAAGTGTTCAGTAGGAAAAGACTGGAAGAAATAGGATTCGAAACCATGCATGATGCAATCTTTTTGTATGTCGATTTAGAAAACCAATGCCTTAAGACCTTGTGCTATCCCCCCATGATCAGATCAGATAGCCCTTTTGGCAACTAACCCATTTCGCTCTATCATTTCTTCTTTCTTTCCTAGCCTACTCAAAAACTATTTAGGAAGGGCTACCGTTATAAATGCAATTAATAAAGGATGCCGAATCATCCACCGAATCCTATGTTTCATCCTACTTTATTTGATGTGTATACCTATTTTTTAGTTGGCCTCATGTATATCTAGGCCAAAGTGTCTTATTGGGCTTAGTATGTGCTTAGTTTTGGTTAATCCTTAGGCTCTTTTTGATTACGTAGAAACTTGGATAATTTTTAGCCTTTGTAATCGTAATCTAATTTCAATCATTTTTTAGGTTAGTTTCTTGATTTTAGAGCTCGGGGAGTGTCTTGAGTTCTTTGTTTGGTTGTCTGGGGTGGGGTATGCCCCTTCATTTATGTTTACTTCGGGGGTTCACCTCCATTGGTCAATATATTCTTACTTACCGAAAAGAAAGACTAGTTAGGTACCGTAGGTAGAGCATATTCCAACACTTCTGATAACCACTTGACATTGGCACCTTGGCCAGGTATATCCGTCCCACTCTCCGGACCTCACCTTTACTTTTTTTGGAGTACGGGATGACTCGGATGGGCAGATAAAATAGAACATGTCAGTTACGCCTTTAGGGGCCGCCACGTATAGCTTTAGTTTATGACGTAGCATCGGTTATTGCTCTGGTTACGAATAACCCAATCTATCTATGGAAACTACCCCTAGGAAAGCGCGGAATAGACCTACGTATCGGCTAGTGCCGGGGCAGAGATAGGGACCATGAAAGCATGGGATTCAATCGAACCTTTTCAGGCAATTCCTAACACAGAAGAGCAATGCTAATAAGCTGACAACTCAGGCATGGCTTCAATAGCGAAAGAAGTTCTTTCTGATTTGAATCAAGAAAGACAATGAATTTACGAGATCTTGATCCGTTCAGTGCCTTCACTTGTGAACAACAGGGACCCATTCTGTTGATTGCTTCTCTGCCCCAGCTCTAACAAACTGGTTTTTCTTTCTCACAGAATTAGGGAAATCATTAGATTCTTCTTCCTTCTTTCGGTAACATATACCGAGATAGGCTGGGAAATCCCCCTTCGATAGACAGGTGGCAACTTGACCTCTAAGTAAGGACAGGAACGCCCGTGCCCAATCAAACACCACAATCATGAAAAGCACCTGAACCGAGACCTAAAGCTGAACCGCTGAAGGAACCTCTTTCCGTTGTTAAAGCAAGTACGCTTTTCAAGCTTTTTCCTTACTCTTACTAAAGCAGGCACACGCAAAACTCTCTATTTGGCTTTTCACTGAAACCAATACGTCTAAACATAAGGTAGGTGCTTTCACGACTCACTAAACGGGGGATCAAAATCTTTGCGCAGTAGAGGAGTCAAAAGCGAAGGACGAAGCGAATGTAGAGGACACAGCATATCCATAGAAGGAAGATGGACTAGACTCACTCTCATTCATGGCATGGGCAAAAGCAGCCCTAATGACTTTCAGTGAAGATATGCTTATACGGCTAAGTCAGTCACAAAGTCTATGTTCGTATGCTTTCACTCTAAGCCGACAATCCAAAAAGGATGTGCACAATTGATCATTGACCGTAGTCTTCTCTTTTGTCTCCCAATGTGAGGAACTTTTTTCGGTTTTTTTTCTCTTCAGCACAACACTCAATGGTGATGCATGGCATCATTACTAAATCCTTTCATTGACCTTTCTTTTCTATAACGAAAAAAGCCCCCTCTCGGTGATGTGGGTGAGAAAACCAAATCAAAAAATCTCAGCAAGCCAATGGCTCAACGGTTCTCACTACCCTCCTCCAGCGCAAACACCGGTTACTGCGTTGCGCTCATCACGAGAAGCCGAGGAACTCCCTTGGATGGACTTCACGATGATAGTCAGTCTGAAGTTTTCTACTATGGCATCTTTATTAGTTCAAAGACCAGGCTTGGGGGTTGGTCTTAGTGGTCAATGAAAATGTACCAGTGTGCTGTCTTAACATGCAAAAATTTTATTAGACTGCTAGCTTTACCAGCGGTAGGAGGGTTAAAAGACGGTGCATGAGCGAAGTAGGATCTTTTTTTTGTATCTCATTGATGATATTCTTTGGTTTTGGTACATAACAATTTGCATAAGCAAAGTAGAATATTTGTTACAAATCTAGATCATGCACTCTCATCTCTAGTCTTTAGCTATCATCTTAGTATATTAGTCAAGCTATATCTTGTACTTTATTGGGCCTAACTAAGAAAAGAGAACAAGAGAAGAAAAGTAAAAGCAAATATGACTTTCAGCCAGGCTGCTTCATTCAATTCTAGGACTTAGGCAAGACTTATAAATTGAGCAGTTATAAAGCAATCACATTTCTCGTCTCTCACTTAGCTCTGATCTGGTGTCGTCGCTCACAGTCCAAGAAGAGTAGTCCTTTCATTGGCTAGCGGGATTACGCTTAATGGGATAGACCGATCATCGCTTCCTTCCTCTACGAGTTCTGGAGTCAAGCCAGCAAAGAAGTAAACTCATTCCTTTTTCACTGGCTAGGGATATTCAACGTTTAATGAGATAGTATAGTTCTAGACTAAAGCTAGCAAAAAACAAGAGTGAGGTTGATAGGGGCATTACTAGTAATTGCTAAGGTGCTTTATTAAGTATTAACTACGCTCATCTCCAGTCTCTTTCCAGCCTTTGCGATTTCATATACTATCCCCGTATGCCATATCTATTATTCAATCTTGTTATACGTCCAAGCTCTCCCCCATCGGTAGTTGGAAGCAGAACTGAGACTGGATGTGACTGAAGGAAAAGGGAGATAGGTGTGATAGGAGGGCACGGTTAAACAGGTAAGCGAAGGCTCTCTCTCTCGCTCTGTGGTCTTGTGTGAACTCCTTTCCGCCCATTATTGATCTTCACTCTAAGTGAGCAGGTCAAAGCAGTTGAGGTGATAGCAATAGTAAGCAGGGAAGCAGAAGCAAAAGGTCTTCAAAGAACTTTTGTGTAATAAAGCTTCTTGGTCTCATTTCATTGGTCTCTAAGGTAAAGTCTCGCTTAATCATTCATCTTTTTCTGTAAGGCCTCGGGCCCCACGAATTCCGATTTCTGTTTTTGTTTGTATTAAAGTGTTGGTAGCTTCTAGCCTCGAGCTGGAAAGTCTCATTGAGTTCCCAGCTAGGCCTACGCTACGATCGTTAGAACTCCCTTCAAAAAGTCGAAAGCCGGTCGTCTGCTAAAGCCTTAGAAGCTGAGGTTAGAAAAGGTTTCTCCCGCTGTTGCTAGTTCTTCCGTTGTTGGTAGTTCCTCAGGTCGGGTTGTTGATTTTTCAGAGCTTTTTCAATTCTTTCAGAACCTTTCGTATGCGCCTATTGGAAGATTTGGGCTACCTCCTCTCTTTCCGATCTCATTCAGATAATAAGCCAGTCCGGTTTATTAGATAGTGAGTGGGTAAGAGAGGTGCTTGGTCTGTCTCCGAATGTGGGCCTAGAAGCATTAGCCGAGTCTCTGAATATTCCCGAGGGT
This sequence comes from Tanacetum coccineum, assembly GCA_026074375.1. Taxonomy (NCBI): domain Eukaryota; kingdom Viridiplantae; phylum Streptophyta; class Magnoliopsida; order Asterales; family Asteraceae; genus Tanacetum; species Tanacetum coccineum. The sequence goes on along the minus strand of BQNB010118108.1, from coordinate 10,018 downwards.
TCTCAGGATAAAGACAGCCTTAAGGTGCTAACGGAGCTTCCACGGTCTCAGTCCATGAAGGTGCTTGCTTTATTGGTTGGCAGCTTGGTTATAGTCGTTATGAAGAATGAAGGAGCACTGCTGCACTTCCACGACATGGGAAAGGATCATGGGATGAGGAAAAGAAAGAAAAGGTGCAAGGTGAAATGAGTTCAAAGGAATTAGTTAAGACACGCTTCTTTAGCACAGGCCACGGAGTGAAGTTGGAAGGTTCAATGAACTACGCGAAGGGAAAATCTTGGGCGCTATTGTTGTCTATATACAAGTGGAGTAGACAGCGAGCTCCGCTTGAACAGAAAGCAGCAAGCTGCAAGCACTACTCCAAAAGCAGTGAGCTCCGCAACAAAAGCGAAGCGAGCCGCGGTAGCCTATTCCGTTTTTCAGCTGCATCGTACCGGGAGGGGTCCGTACCTCCTTTAGATAGAGCCCCCCTGCTCCTAATGTAGAGCTAGAACTACTGCTACCGTGGAATCCGCGGTCACACATAAGTATCTCGCCTTCCAAAAAAAGCGGCTGCTAATTAGCACTAATGCTAATGGGGACCATCGATCAAGAAGGACTTCGGAGACTGCAATCGAATTGATCAAAAAATAGAAATAGGGCCAACTCTTCTAGTTGCGCCTCTAACCTTACTACGCTACCCTGATAAAAGGTCGAATTCAGCAGGACTGCAGGCACGAAATGCCGATCAAATCCGTTAAAGGAAGCCTAATCAAAGCGGGCAAACAAGAAGATCTGACTGAGTTGATGATGGACCGGATCTCGAAAGGCGAGAGGCTTTCATAAAGACGTATGATAAACGGAGGGTCGAGAGAGGCTTATTGCACGATCCACCCAACCCAGCTAAGCTAATAAATGCTGCATAAGATAAGAGAGTGTGAGGCCGGCCCCCGCCCATCTGGAGGTGCACACCCATTTATGAACATATAAAAAGGGCTAAAGAGAGAAGTCCATGGAGAACTACCAAATCCAATGACTTTGATTTGTTCGTACCATTCTGTCATCGATCACTGCTGGGTCGGTTGGTGAGTCACCCAAAAAAAGCATCGAGAAAGGTCAAGCATATATGTTTTATGAAATGATCAGCGGTTTCATTTATGCTATGCCCTGCATCATGTTCGTCTGTGTTTATTGAGCTTTTAGCGCCATGTACTTTGCTTCTCTTTATAAATGATAGAGAGCCTTGTCTTGAGAGTAAAAATAAAGGGCAAGCGATAGAAAGGATAGTCCCTCGCGCATTCGCGAGAATTACTAGAAAATGGTGTGATCATTAGATCATTAGTGAAAGAAGGACCAACGACGATCCTATCCTAAAGTAGAAGAAGGAGTAGGAAGAGTCGGTTTTCTTTGAAGATCAAGGAATCAATCTCCCAATTATGCCATTCGAAAGAAGTCTTTTACAGAGGGAAAGCCTGTTATGAGTAAGTAGAGAGGAAAGATCTCTAGAGATTCTTATCTCATTCCATTCCAGTGGCTCAACCAGTAACCAATGGCGAAAACAAAAAAATCCATGGTTTCCCGGTAGAACCCTATTTTGCCCAAGTTATTTCACAACCGGAAAAAGAAGTGGTTTTTCGCACAGCTTGCGCATAGTGCAGGTCCCACTTGTATATCGTATTTGGCCAAAGAAGCATCGGATAGGTTGGAGTTCTTACCTTCTTGGGATTCCATGGACCAAGATCTGCTTTTATTATATGGGCAATACTAATCTACTTTAGTAGATCATATGGATGTAGAAAAAGCTTCTCATTTTGATGAATTGGAAACATCTCTTTTCCATTTCTATTTACCCAGTTCATATCTTTGTTTCGTGTGTTCCCCAGAGGAATTCGATCTCTTCAATCTCGGGATACCACCTAAATAACTATAACTACGGCCAAAGAGTCAAATAGGTTGGGAAGAAAGAGTCTGAGGTTGGGTTGGACGACATACATCTTGGTTGGTCCCACCACTACTGGGATTGGACATATATACAATCTTTCTTCTAAAAAAGTCTTATATTATATCAATTTTATATTCTTATTTATTTAAATAGCCGCAAGACCACAAAACGGGGTGAAAAAAAACCGAAAGCCCTTCTTTTAAGTTCCTCCCAGATACATGGCTTACATACCCGACTCAACATTCGTAGAAAACAATCAAATCGAGGGTCTGAAGGAGAATTATCCATTCAATCTTGTGAACTAATCGAGACCAAAATTGGAGAAAGAGATACGAACAAAAAGGAATAACCAATCAGTGAAAGAACATGAAACCATGCTGTTTCAATAGAGGTACGAGAAAGGGTTAGGGGAAATGAAGTAGGTGAAGTGGTTGGATTTTACGAGCTGTTCCTATCACTGTTGGATGTGATTCCAAAAGCCGAACGAGAATGAATACCACACAGAAAAGTCAAGACCAGGATCCCTAATGGAATGTTTAACCGATCCATTCCGGATCGACCGAATTGGTACGGAAGTTGTAACATGGGAAAACCATGGAAAACACGACTTATTTGAATAACCCGATGACCTAGCAATTGTAGAAGTAGGATTTTTGGCAAGCAATAAGCACTTAAATAATACAATTCAAGTGTACCATCTTCTTTCTCATTTCAAGGAAAAGGTGCGGAAGGAAAAGGAAACAACAAAGGGATCCGAATCAGACCTAAATGGGAATGACATGAAAAGTATTTTTCAAAACCTAGCATTAAAGGCGTTATGACGATATATGAGAGGAATGGAGAAAATCTCGTGATTGGTGTAGAGGGGAAGGTTTGTTTATAATATAGTTCAAGAAAGAGTCGTCTCATTTCTTTACTTCTTCGTTCTTTCTAATTCATTCACTTCAAGACTGGTTCTGAACGCCGCGTAACATCATCTTCAAGCAACCTCCATCGTACCGGTGCGACCACTAAAGAATTGATTATACACTAAACAGCTGCTTATATACGCTTACTAAAAGACTGACTTTTATTCATATTCAATTCATTAGGCCAGCGTGAAACTAAGAAAGATAGATGTGCCTAAGGCGTAAGCAAACTGTGCATGCTAAGAGAATAAGAGAGATGTTCGCAATGACTACCACAAGAAAGTCGCCCCCTATCTTTAAAAGGGCCTGTCACTTCGTTCGTACCTTCTTGGCTTAGGCTTGCAACTTTACTTACTTTATGGACTTGCCGCCTTTTTCTAGCAGAAGCTAAGCGCTTGAAAAGCGTGCTAAGAAAGGTTGTTTCTGTCGGCCTTTATGTGCAACAGTCCACCAGTAGCGGAAGATAGGGTTACCGTACATACAAGAATCTTCCAGTTCTTACGGAAGCTCTTTCTTACTAGTCAAGTAGTACAACAGCTGTATCTTATCTTATAGCCAGACGCGGCAGGTCTTTTAATTCAGTAGATAGAAGAAAGTATTAGATAAGGAGTAGGTGAGTGAGTCCTCGCTGACCTGAGCGATTTCGATCACCTAGCAGGCCTTTTATTTGGTAGGTAACATCGCCAAAGCGTATCATCAGATTTGACTACGAAGGAAGGAACTCGGCAGAAGATCAGTCTGCAAGAAAGGCCTACTTATCCACGGGTTCATTGACAAAAACGTCATAGGAATAGAGACCTTTTAATAGAGCGGAGGCAAACTGATCAACGAGAAAGAGGCCCTACTCACTACAAAGGAATACACCACAAGATCAAACTGCACTCATGCCTCTCTTGCATCAAGTTGACCGCCAGACTAGAGCTTCGTAACATGTTGACGAAGACTTCCGAACTAAGGGTTCAGTCAGTACAAGAGACTACTTTATCTCCTCGAAAGAAGAATAGCCCCTCTCTCTAGCCGACTGATCCCGTTGATCAAACTGGGAGGGAACGTGTCACATTAGAGGTGAACGATCAGAGGTGTCCTCTAATCACTACGATGAGCTGGTCCCTCTTTTAGTAGACTCAGCTATGAATATTCATGAAAAAATAAATGCCAGGCTCTTTCTTTCACAGCTAATCCCATTTTCTTAATGCCGAGACTTTCTCTTTCGTCGAGCCCCGAGCTTGTGGTCCTCCTTTGAGTTTGGGTTCAATTGAATGAATCTATCAAGTCAAGGTCAACGTACGTAGCAGCAAGGATGGTGCATCGCCTATTTTTCGTTCTCGCTTGGGAGCCAAAACGAACACGCCTGCTACCTACTGTGTTGGACCTTCGACCGGGCATTCTACCTTTGTCGATCAGAACCAATACCACTGCATTGCGCTCGAACAGTTGAGCGGCTTTCGGCCCTTCCGTGCATAGATATAGATTCATTCTTTGTACCTCTGGTCCAGCCTCACAACCCTTCGCAGGTTGGTAAGAAGTCAGTCTTGTTTGGTAAAAAGGAATTTGACAAAGAAAAGAGAGTGGTCGCCCCGGCCAACAAAGACCGTAATTACATAGATAACTGCTCCTCCCCTTCTCTGTCTTTAAGGCTTTAAGGTGAACCGTATGGCGGCTGGAAATAAAGATGACCTCACCTTCTCGTAGATGGTGTCAGTGAGAGCCATTTTAGTACCCCCCCCCCCGGTTGACCTTTTTTGTAGATAGAATCTTCAATGAGTAGAAACAAGCAACCTTACTAAGCTAAGAAAGGTGCTTGTTGAGTAAGGTCGACTTTCTTCTAATGCTTGAGCGCTTCTTTCGCATATCGATCATTCAATATCTTTGACTTTTCAATAAGGGGCGCGTTAGCTAGGCCGTTTTCTTGCAGGAGTGCTAGCGCGCGCCCTTACGTTTTCTTCGCTTGCTCTCGCCCCTTTAATATGATGAAGAGGGGCTGCCCTCTTTGATTTTCCGCACCAATCCTTATTTACTACTACATCTTTTTCGAGGTGTATAGCTCAGTTGGTAGAGAATTGGGCTTTTAACCTAATGGTCACAGGTTCAAGTCTTGCTATACCCAAACCTAACTTGCAATATACTATAAGTAAGGATACGTAGTAGTGCAAAGAGCACTCTTTGGCCTTTAGATTAGAGGCGCTTCGCCATCTTTGATTAGATGGAAACAGATATCTAAAGTGTGCAAAGCGCTTACCTTTCATCAAAAGGGTTGTAATCACCCTCATGATTTGAGATTTCGTAAGTAACTCAATGAGTTCCTTTCTAAGAAAGAAGGGCTTGAAAGAAAAAAATAAAATATGAACGACCGCACTGGTTTTAATAGATCGACTTTCATGCTAGTTCTTGCTCTAGCATGAAAGTTCCATTTCAGGGAAGGATGACGTACTATGATACTTTCTGTTTTGTTGAGCCTTGCTTTGGTCTCTGGTTTGATGGTTGTATGTGCTAAAAATCCGGTACATTCCGTTTAGTTTCCCATCCCAGTCTTTTGCAACACTTCAGGTTTACTTCTTTTGTTAGGTCTCAACTTTTTTGCTATGATCTTCCCAGTAGTTTATATAGGAGCTATAGCCGTTTCATTCGTATTCGTTGTTATAATGTTCCGTATTCAAATAGCAGAGATTCACAAAGAAGTATTGCGCTATTTACCAGTGAGTGGTATTATTGGACTGATCGTTTGGTGGGAAATGTTCTTCATTTTGGATAATGAAAGCACTCCATTACTACCAACCCAAATAAATATGACCTCTCTGAGATATATGGTTTATGCCGGAAAGGTACGAAGTTGGACTAATTTGGAAACATTGGGTAATTTACAATATACCTAATATTCTGTCTGGTTTTTGGTTCCTAGTCTGATTTTATTAGTATCCATGACTGGGGCTAAGTACTGACTATGCATAAGACTACTAAGGCAAAAAGACAAGATGTATTCCGATGAAATGCTATTGATTCTAGGACTATAATGAGAGGGATGACAGATCTACTAAAGGAAAGTCGCTTGATATTGGTTCGAATCCAATTCGTGAGATAGCCATCTTGGTCATATAGAATTCTTGACACCCTGATTTTCTTTTCTCATTTTCGAATGACTGTCCCATTCCATTTTTTATATAACTGGACCGCTATACGATGTATTAGTAGAACCCTTGGGATACGACGCCCTACTCCTTGAGTATCATGGGATTGAATACTCCGACCTCCTAGAGGCTCCTGAAAAGCTATTTCAGCCTTCCGGATAGTTAAGATCAAATCCTACGTCCCTCATCTGTCTGAATCCCTACCCCCGCATAACACTTACTAGATTTTGAAATAAAAACTAAAAAATGCTTTACTTCCTAAACTTATTCTCAAGGAGGAAGGGTTCTCGCTACTAAAGAAATTTCTTCAGTTAAAGTAGCTCTTTCCTGATATGTCTTTTAAACTAAATAAGGAAGGGCGCTTTCCTGCGTTAAACACAAGATAGACCGGGGCAAATCTAATCCCTTAATTCTTTGATCCTAATTCAATTGTTGTTTGATGTAATAATAGAGGTGTCAGGCTCAGACTCTATGAAAGATGACATGCGGCTAGTCCCAACTCTTAGTCTCATAGTCTTGAAACTCAGCCGTACTTACTTTGGCTGGCCTTTTGATCCCCTCATTCACAAAGGGGCGCAACTGAAGCTAATCTAACGATGTTATAGTGGTTGTTCGCTCCTCTTTCTCTTCCTCTTTTTTTGCTTCTGCTAAGATTTTGTCTTGATAGCGCCGTGCTTGTTCAAGAAATAAAGAGTCCCTTTGACGAAGAGAAAAACTCCGGGGATAGATAGTCAATGGCTTATGAAGAAGACATCTCCATGAAGAAGACATCTCCTCTGTCTTTGCTTTTCTTTTTTGCCTTTGGGCTTTTTAACTATCCAACTCAATATCTTAAAATAGAAGTCATCTTTCTCCAAAGGTCGTTGACTCTGCTTCCTTGATTGAATAATCGATGGTGAATCAATCAGACAGGACGAACGTGTGATAACAACACTTGCTTTCATGCTGGAATTTCCCTTGGCGTCACTTACCTCTCTTTCCCTTGCTTTGCTCCTATTTACTACAATGGCTGTCTCGCTGTCTACTAGAGCTTAGATCCGACTCAAAGTGGGTTCGTGTGTATGCGTCCTGCCTAGAGCTAGCCTGAAAGAAAGTTTAATAAAAACGATTGACACTTGAAAGTAAGGTGAAGACTCTTTCTCCTAATACATCCATGAATATACTTTTTTCGCTAAGAAAGCCTCTACTGGGCCGGCTACTCCAATAATGAATTTTTTTATGGGTTCTTTGATAACATAAAGTCATCTAAACAACAGCTTTTAGCTTGCTTCTTGATTGTGACGATCCCCTTCTTTTGTTCTTGACTCGTACCTGAAGCTAAGCCGGACTCAAGGAGGCTTCAAAGCCAGATCTTTTTTTCATATAGAAAGGAGACATCCCCTTCTCAGGTTCTCCTATTTTTTGCTTGAATCCGGCCGTCAACTTCTTCAACTGCTGATGCTGCAGACCTATATGGTGTGCTTTTTGTTCTTTTTTCTTCGAGTGACCTTTCCCCTTCTTCGCACTCAAGTTGCTGTCTTTCTTATGGCTTGGACCCTTTCCGTGCCTCTGAGGAAAGATTCTTACTACTCAAGAAATTGAGTAAGTGAAGTTATCCTATCAGCTTAAAAAGGGCTTTCTCAGGTCGACCTTCTTTAGGTTAAGTGGCATGTAGCTAATCTCACTAATATCTCAGATCGAGGGACAACTCTGTCTTCGCTTCTGCTCGTGCACTTGTTAAAGCAAACTTATGGCCTAGTTGGTGAATGAGCCTACAAGTGGTAACCGCTCTATATCCGTCATCTCTTTTGAAGAAGCTGTTGAGCTTGATGTGGCGCTTTCAAAAATCCCATGACTCAGTCATCTAACTTCTTTTCACCTGAAAATGTTGGATTGGGGGAAGGCTTTCCTTCTTTGTTGACTTCAACTAATACCGGCTGATAGCCCAATCTCTTAGTCTCAGAACTAATTGTCTATCTAGTAGCCACTCCTTGCTTTGATGAGTTAAATGAAATGAAAGTAGATTTTGATCCTATATCACAGCATCATGACTCGTTAATGAAGCCAAAATAGGGCCAGAGTCATCACATCAAGTATTGGGCACGTGGGTGAGTGAACGCTAGTTGTGCTTGAGTTACGATCCGCTCCGGTCAAGTCGAACCTTGCCAATTATCTTTTGGAGATTCGGTTCTCACTACCAGTCTAAGTGGGAATTCTTTTAAGAAAGCCCCTTCTTCTAGTCTTTATCTTGAATCTTTCTTGTTGTCTTTCCCTTTCATCTTGATATAAACTCTAAAATTGACAATGTCACACCCCGCCAAGGCGGAAACACGAGGCGTAACGAGAATGGATATCATCACAACACAATGGCGTCTATATAGAGAGAACTAAAATGCAATAAATAAACAAAACATAGACACAAAGTGTCATGAAGATATCTAAAACAACATGATAAAACAAAAGACGTCTTATATTGATGAAAAGGGGGTTATGGCTAATATCAAGACATGCAACATCCAAAACAACCTAAACAAATCCATCCAAATCATTCAATCAATGCAAAACATAAAACTAGGAGATTGAACTCCGCATGCAGCCTATAGTCTCTCTAGCCACTTCTCTTAGTCTTAACATCCTCATGATGCTCACCTAAAAATGATGCTTAAAAACGTCAACACAAAGCTTGGTGAGAGTCATAGGTTTACGACACGCAAATCCAACTTTAAAATGAATTACTGTGATTATTAAAACATGGCAGGACAATTAAGCTAGCTACTATACAAGCTAACATGCAATCATACCAAACAACCACAATTGGGACGGAACGTGCCCACGATCCACATCATACAGTCATGGGTAACCCCGTTACCCTCTGATCGGAACATACAAAAATGGGTAGAAGCACTACCTCCAATTGGAACACACAGAAATATAATGGGTAGCATCGCTACCCTCTAATTGGAACACACAAAAACTTCACCACATGTAGCACATAACATATAATAACAACTTAAATGCCCATGTACTGAATAAAATCACATAATCATAGTAACTTAAAAACATTTCCACAATACTTGCATCATTTCCACCCCAATAAAACATAAGAAAAGAGGGGCTATGAAACTCACCTGATGCTCAAGTAGCTTTCAAATATGTTACACAAGCTACACAATACAATCACAACCGTGTTACACACGGCCAGGCTAAAAGATCAAGTCCATGTAACAATCATATGATGGATGTCTAAGGTGTTTAATTAACCCCATGGGTCACCCCGACACCATACCAAACTTTAACCACTTCATTATCATGTTTCACTAGTTAGTCACAATTTGTTCAAAACTGCAGAATTTTAGCGTGTCTTGACTAACTTAAAAACCTTACTTGATGACATTTATAAATTATACCAAAAATCATTTATGTTCCTTTATGTGTGCTTTAACTACCATTTGATTCCCAAAAGCCATTTATATGCACAAGTACTACTAAGAAAATCAAACTTCAAAACAGTCCTAATTCAGATCTGATTACACACCAAAAAGTTTGGACTTATTAACCATACTTAGACATAAAATTGGAAGCTATCCTTCTGGGGTTTCTTTATACACATATAATGGAACTTAACTACTATAGAAGGGAAAATATTAATTCGAATTTTAATTTAGGGTTTCACCTTCCCAAACATGACCTAAATCTGACCCGTATTTACTGATTTGACAACTTTTAGTGTAACCAATATTTGAATGACTTCTCGACCTTAAAAACCTTCGAGGCTGGATTTTCTGGAAAGTACATTCAACGAGCTACTATTTAGAGTCCAGAAACACTCAAAAACCTATTACCATCATGGAGATATTCGCTTGTGAACACAACCCTAAATTCTGCTTACCCTAAATCAAGTTTTAACGCAAATCTAACCTAACCAATTGCATGATCATGACCCTAATCTAGCCCTAATCACTCTAGCATCATCAAATATCATTAATATTCTATATTTTATGAAACCCTAGATCCATCATAAATTAATTGTTACATGATTACTTTAATTAAACTAGGATTAGTGTTCTTACCTTGATTGCTAGCAC
>BQNB010118107.1:8339-21051 GCA_026074375.1 Tanacetum coccineum | reverse complement strand
GAAGTCAGTGTTATATATCAAAAGGCATGGTAATTTTTAGATGTGGCAAATTGGGTGGTAATGGAGAGAAGATTTTTTATATAAAAAACTCTCTAAAAAACCTAAAATTCTCTCTTTTATGGGCGAAAAAACGGTTCCTTCTATTCCATCAATTCTGATCGCATAATCTTCTTCTTTCTTGATCCGAATATCATATAATACTCTTGTTTAATCTGTTAATCTTATTATGATAATGATTTAACAAGTTTCTTATTTGATTGATGTTTCTCTAAAGATTTAGGGTACGATCTCTCATTTAGGGTTTGGTGTTTTTTCGTTCTTTAGGGATCTTTATTAAATCTGATCGACTTTCATTATGGAAGTCAGATAGTCCTTCGTGTATTTATATTATTGCCTTCCTTTAAAGGTTTTTCGTGATGAGATATACGTGGATCTCATAGCTGCTGTGTTGCTCTTTTAGTTTTCTTTGTTTAGGGTTTTTTAGGTTTTGTTTTGCTTGTTGCAGTCAAGAATGTCGAATACAAGTGATAAGGGTACTACGTTTGGAGATGGTGCTGCTAGGGTTGGTATGCAGCTTAGAAGTAGTCCAAAGGTGAGTACATCTTCTCCTTTGGTTTCTCCGTCTTATTAAGTGCCCCGAGAATGTATAGTATTGTTGTTGCTGCCACTTTTGGATTCATTAAACTACTGTGGGAGTGATTGCAATAAAGTTAATAATGATATTGTTGTGTGTAACATGAAGAGTTATTATCTGAGTGACTATTGAGATCGTATGGAAACCTTGGAAGCATTAGGTTCTATATGTAATTCAATTAAGGTTGATCATAATAATGCTGATGTTATCCCTTGTAAGGTTTCGTATGCTGATGATTCAATTAATCTTAATGTTGATGAATCCACAATACCTAGTGACCCTATCTGTTCAGGTTTGGGACATTAATAGTAAACATCCTATGCGTTTAGAGCGATTTACGGGTGGAAGTGCAAAGGATCAGCAAATGTTATTCCAACTTTCGTTACCTTGGTGGTTTATCCCGTTTTTGATGGTGTGTAACATCTCTATCCTCGTAAAGTTGTAAAAAGGTTAGTCTCGCTTGGAACACAACTCTTATGGTACTTTATTGGAAATGAGAATGGAGTTTCCAGTTGTGAATAATTATTGCTAGGATAACATTGGGGAATCATGGGGATGAAAGGTTTATGATGAATTCCAGGCTTTTTTTCTTTAAATTTTGATTACCGGGCTGGTTTAGAGGCCTGTTCTGAAGGGTGGTCATTGGTTTGATTGTAAATCTTCGTCACTTCTCATGTAAAATGGTCGATGGATACTAGATTTGCTCAAAGAAGATATTGACTTGTATTCCGATATGGGTTACAATTGCATGACTGTTCCTATTTTAAGTTTTTTGAGAGGATCGGTATTAGTCATAATTGCTACGTTCTTTGGTAAACCTGTTATGCCTTGATTCATACACAAGTCCATGTGTATATGATTCAGTGGGGTTGGGAGTATTTTTGCTCGGTGTTATTGAGGTAAATTCTAGAGGCTGGATCTCGTGGATGTTGTTACTTTGTATTCCTTCATCTTTCTGAGGATGATTTAACAAAGAAACACATCCGTGATTGAGTATGAATGGGGTACGCCCAGATGTGGATACATTGTGTGTTCTACACGTGACCATTTATTCCGCTGCGTACTCGTGTTAATTTAATTGTTAATTAGATCATAAAACCCAACAGTTACCCCTAATGCTGAGAAGACTAATGATGGTTTCCAAACGGTGGGTAAAATGAAGAAGAGGAAAGGTAAGTCCAAGTCTACTAATGGCGGTCAGTTTACTGGTCCTTCGGTTAAACATAATGTTAGATATGAGCCTAAAGCGACTACAAGTGCACCAAAGAAGGGAACTACTTATGTGGGTTATACATCTCAATCGACACCTATGTTGAAGACGACTGGTAATTCATCTAAGAAAGATAATCTCTCCATGTCTAATTCTTTTTCTGCCTTAAATGAAGAAGAAGAAGAAGAAGATGTGGAAAATGTGTATGATGAATCGGCTAACTTAATTCAAAACACAAAAGCTGGTGGAACTTCATCTTTCACGGCTGCTACTGGTTAGCTTGTTTAGTTGTGTTATGTGTTCTAGTTGCAATTAGTTGTTTCTAGAGTTGTAAGAGTTTATGGCATGTCATAAGCTCTAGTTTTAGGTGTTTATCAAGCTGTTTAGCTTGAGGTTAATGTGGTACTTTAGCCACATTCCATTTGTACTTAACTTTTTTCGGTTTTAATATACTTTACCGGGGTAACCCTTTACCCAAAAAAATTAGATGGTAATGGGTCAAAACCGTTTAATTTTTTATCAAAAAACAAAATTGGTGCATCTGCAGACCACAAAGTGCAAGGCAATGATAGTGATGATGAGCTTCAAACAGCTCAAACAACTCAAAGACAAATATAAACTTAGTGTCATGATTGCAAATAGAAGATCAAAAGTCGCCCTTTTCATAACTGCCTGCATGCATAAAGGAGTAAGAAAAATAGAATTTATGGCGGGCTTTAAAATGTTGATGTGATTTTTTCAAATGGTCCAAGACCTTTGTTACTTCTTTGTATTTTTTGTTACTTAGTGATCCAACTTGAAATGTAACTAGCACTTCAATAGATAGTTGATACAATAGCATTCAAGTAAGTAACAATTTCATGTTACAACACATGCTAATGTTTGTACCCTACATATTCATAATTGTATTATTGAATTCAGTGTGTAGTTTTCTGAGATTTGAGCACTCGAACAATGACCTTTCCATTTTTGATAAAAACTTGAGAATTTACACAACATAACATGGTATTTTTAATTATTTATGTCCACTGGACATTACATTTGATATACTTTCTGACCATGTTTTTGGTGTTGAAACTTTAAATTATTAGCTCGATTAGATTTGTGCTATTGGTCGTGTCTTAGCTTGCAAAGATCCACATTGGTTAGTAACTAAAATGAAAGTAGGTATATCAACTTAAGTAACTTTTCAAACTAAACAAATTCTCCATGTAAATATTAACATTAGTAAAATAACTATTTGGTTTAAAATTATTATTAATGTGTGACGAGATATGGTGTCTTTTACAATTTCTATAACATAAAACTTATATATTTGCTTTTTAAAAGAAGAGTTAGAAAAAGGATTTGGTTTAACATTTTGGGCCACAACTACATACTTATTACTATTCTTCTTTATTTTTGCATATACTTTTGTTTGGAAAGAGTCGGGTGCATTTATCCTTCGTTTAACTCAACGTTTAACTAACCTTATCATATAACTATTTCGCAACCATCACGATTCAATCCGAAATACCATCATCCTTACATATCAACAAATTTACAACGACATTACGCAATGAGCAATAACGCACCACCTATGTGCATCCCGCGAGTATAAAATTATACAATGCATGACATAAATAAAATTTCATTTTTTTCCAAAAGACAAACCCGGTGCAACGCACGGGTCTGAATAACCAAGTGATTATTCTTTAATGCAGCTACAACAGTGTAACATTCTGTTGTAGTTCCCGAATTAACTCAAATGAGAGCAGCAATGTGTTTTGGTTCTTCACATTTCCATCTTCCAATATTCCAAGAGTAATAGCTGTTTGGTTTGCTAACTTTTTTTTAACTTTGTTAAATATGGAAAACATGTAATGGAATGGGATGTTATATTCTTGAAAATTGTACAAGCTTTGCTCTGAAATATAGATCCATTTCTATCTATTATAGCCTTCGTCCATAAGATACTAAAGTTCACTAAAGTGATAAAACCTGTTAGTATAGAATATACTTCGTATTTACCATTAACATAACAAAACTTCAAAACAAATAAATAAATACTAATAAATAAAAATACATTAAAAGTTAGTTACATAACTAATGGAAAAAAAATACAATTAAATTTAAATAATTCACAAATTACTTGCGAAACCCATTTTATGCTTACCTATGACCTTAAAACGGTGTAATTGGCCCTGCATATTCATTACGTGATATAACTTAATAAAAATTCTTAAACCACGTTTAGTCAATTTGCAATCGTATCAACTAAAATACAAAAAACAAAATGGATACAACATTTTTTATATAAAATATAGAAGACAAACGTTTATGTTCTGTGTAGTAACAACATGTCGTTCTAACTAACATGTTTTCTATTACGTTCATAAACGGATCCATCCGATTAAAACTAATTTTAAAAAAACCGTAAGCGTTCAACCTTCCATTAACTCAACTTAAAATTCAAATTATTTAATAACTACTTACCTAATCATTACGCGTCACATTTCTAATACATATGTTAGCCTCAAAATATTAAGTCGAACATGAAGTTCGTTCATTATGTATTTAAGTCTCGGTCAATCAATTAGTTAATGTTGTAATAGGATAATATCGGGAATCGGGCTCGATAGAGATCAATCAATTGTATATGTTTTTGGGTTTTAATCCCAAGTCAAAACCCAGCCCGACATCCTAGTTTAATAGCTCGCCGGCGTCACTTTTAGTGTCGGGGTATATAAACACCTCAGCTTTTTACAGAAAAATGAGTAGTTTTCAAATTATCGAAAAAATATCATTTTCATTACTTTTCGCTCTCATTGCTTCAGCTTATTTCTCTCTCTAAACAGTCACTCTATTTCCTCAGTTTTACTAGTTCGATATCCGTGATCGATTATTTTGTAGTGCTAGTGTTATTCGGGTATCCAACAAAATACACCAACCTGATTTCACATTGCAACATACAAACATTACGACACTCAACAACTACATACGCGAACCCGTGTGCAAAGCACGAATCGATATGTTCTCGTCTTTTTTCAATGGTTTCAATATACTAATCTAAGTTTGCCATTTTCAACACGAAATTGAGTGACTTGTATAACGCATTGAAACTAAATCTGAGCTCTTTGGTTTAAATTGCTTTCAATCTAAAAGCTTTCTCAATGGTAACAAACCCTATAAAGACCCTCCCCTAAAAAGCAATTTGTATCCCCCCCCCCTAATTTTATTGAAACTAAATGATCTCTTTGGTTTAAATTGCTTCTCAATCTAAAATCTTTCTCAATGGTAACAAAGCCTATAAAGACCCCCCTAAAAAGCCATTTGTACCCCCCCCTATATTTTTCGGTTGTTTTTGCTTTTTTAATTTTATAATTTTGTTTATATTAAACTGTATTATACTGTAAACGGGAAGAAAAGTGAGTTGGAGCTTGTGAAAAGTACAAAACATTTGTACTTTTTAATGAGCCAAGGAGGATACCAATATTAGTACCCTTAACCCATATGCTTGCACAAACCACCAATCTCCACACACATATCAACCTCCACCTTTAACGTCATAAATTATCCGTAAAATACAACTTCACCTGATTAAAAATACATTAGTAGTGATGGTGGTGGGTAGGTTTGGTGGTGGTGTCGATGATTGATGGTGGTGGTAGTGGTGATCGACTTGAAATGTAAAACTTAACGGATGATCATTAAATATTAACGAAAATATTGAAATTAGCAAAAAAAAAAAAAGTTATGTGCCTTTTTATACAAGAAAAAAATATGATACCTTAATTAAAAATGACTCTTAAATTTGGTACATTTTATGCCATTTGCTCGTATATAAATGAATTTCACTGGTCATATACAATAGACTCGATCGTATCATAATCTTCAACCACTACCTAAAAGTTTTGATTTTATATATTCGTATGTCTGTATGAATATAGTTAGTGTGTATATATATGATTGATTGATAAATATATGTTCTGCATAATGATTGCACGTTGTATCTTTTAGTACGAAACCAACCCTAGAATAGTTTTTTTCTTTTTTCGTTAAGGCGATACAAACCCTGGTATAATTTTACAAGAACTATAGGAAATTGACTCGATCGTTTGTTCGATGAAAGTAAAACAGCTGCATTCAAGAGAATAAAAAGTAGAAAAATGATTCTTATGACTAATTAGCAAGCCGACTTGTGTGCCTAATATTTTGATTGGTGAATTTGAAAAAATGATTGGTGGGAATTTAAAGAGAGAAAATGCATAATACAAATGTACAAGTGATTTATGCATTAGGCATGTTGTTATGCATAAATTGTAGGCATAAATAGCATTACTCTAAAAAGCATGGTTGTTAAGATCCCGATCATGATCTTACGATTTTACGATACTGCAAAGCAAAAACGATCCAGATCCTACGTAGGATCTTTGCATGTTTAGGATCTTATAGGATCCCGATCTTGACCATAGAATCTTAAGATCTACTCCGATCCGACCTTACTTTTCTCAAACCACAAACAAAAAACCTACAAATTTATAGGTTGTGTTTCGTAGAATTAAAAAAAACATGTTAATCTTCTTAAACAATTCATGGGATTGTGCTTGCCAACAGATTATCTATTAATTTATTATGTTTTCAAGACACAAAATAACTAGCAGGCTTGATTGTTTGGGTACAACTCTCCATTGCAAAACAACTTATATATCAACCAACCCCTCACGCCGCTAGAAGTTTACATTTATTTAAACTTTCGGTATAAACAAAATAATCGAAACCGGGTGATTGTACATATATAGTCAGTCATAGTTTTTTTTTCAAATCCGGATTTATTCAAGTAATCCGTTCATGTAATAACAGTGGTTAATTAAAAATTTAATACTATTTATGTTAAACCTACATTTTTAGGTGCCAAAGATTTTTTGCACATGGCTTCAAAACTCTTTAAGGCGACCTTAACATCACAATCTTTATCACTACCTAAAGAAAAGAAGATTGATGGTGACCAGGAGAACGAAGTCATGCAGTTTCCAGTAAATGAAAATATGGTGTTCCTTCATGCAAGTCTTGTTTTGTTGCGGTTGTTCAAACTACTTTTTGGGTGATTTGGAGATTTAGGAATCGTATTTGCTTTGATTTGAAACCTCCGAGAAATGATATAAAGACTCCGGTTCCCCGGTTGGTTAGATTGGATAGTCAATCCTTATTTCCTTGTAGCTTAACTGTATGTTCTTTTTCTTTTCCTTTCTTTCCTCTAGCATCTTGCTAGAGTGTTAATAAAATTGCCGTTCAAAAAACAAAAAAACCACAGGTGCAACATTGACATTAGCTTTGATATTCTTAATGATGTGAGTCATATACAAGTGAAGCAGATGTCTTCTCGTTCAAATGACCCCACACACGCAACTGAAGTAGTGCAAATGTTCAAAACTCTTGGATCAAATTGTTGTTAGGGAGTCTGAAAGAGCTGAAGAAAAAGAACTTGTCCTATCAGAAAATAAAGTGAACCTGATAAGGCTGACCGACGTTTCTTTTGGTGGGTATGGAAAGAAGCTTTCTGGTATTTTAGAGACACATATAAATGGTTTTAGATACTCTACATCAAATCCAGGTGAATGTGTTGACATTTTATATGTTAACATAAAGCATGCTATCTTTCAGCCGGCAGATAAGGAATCAATCACATTGCTCGACTTTCATCTCCACAATCACATTATGGTTGGAAACAAGAAAAGAAAGAGTGTTCAGTTTTATGTTAAGATAGAAGAACAACAGAAGGAGTCTCTTATGAAAACCAAGATAAATGTTGATTTTCAGAATTTTATGAATCTGGTCAATGATCATTGGGAAAAACTCGATCTAGAATTTGATACGATAAACATTGAATATAATGAGGGCAAGTTGAATATGAAATTGTCGCGGGCTATAGTGAAGACCATTGGTGATGACCCACAACATTTTATTGACGAAGCAAGATCAGATTCATTTTCGAATTTGAAAGCTAGATTTTGAAGGCTTTAAAGCTTGGTTGAAAAATTAGAGCTAGTCTTTAGGAGTTATAAGATTTACTGGTTGTCCTTTAAATGGTTGCCCTTTAAATAAATTTCTTACTGTACTGTGTTTTATGATATTGGAAATTTCGTAAAAACCGATATGTTGTGTGAATATTAGCTGTGACTTTTGCATATCCAGAAGAACATGTGCTACTTAAAGGTGGCCAAGTGGTTGGTCAGGCGTGTTGGATAATTAACGATTCAAAACAGGTAGTTTTGGGAGCCTTTCGACCCATTTGACGCATTTTTTTATATGCTAAGTTTTACAGGTTTGACCCGTTGGACACAAAACATGACTCAAATAACCTCATCGGTAAGTAAATAGGTCCAATGCTAAGACCTCTTGGGCTTCAGTCCTTCAGATCGATCTACACTTTCATAAACAACTAAATGCGGGGGTGGCCTAGTCGCAAAAGGCTTTGACTAAAGTAACTCCCAATACCGTCTTTCACGGGTTATGGGTCCCAATACCGTCTTCCGTGTATGGGGGAGGTTGAGACGTAGACAGCTCTACCCCTACCAAACGTAGAGACCAAAATCACTAAATTGTGTGAGGTCCCAGGTTCATTTGTTGCTGGGTGCAAACAACCCTAAAGTGGTCATGCCAACCTCCTAAAAAGGGAGGGTTTTACCCGGTTTGAATCTGTGTGGCGGTGGATTCAAACCCCATGGATTAGTCGGCCAAAAGGTCGGAAACCATGGTTTACCCAAAAAAAAACAACTACAGAAGTCACTTGAAGTTTGCTT
Source organism: Tanacetum coccineum (assembly GCA_026074375.1). Taxonomy (NCBI): domain Eukaryota; kingdom Viridiplantae; phylum Streptophyta; class Magnoliopsida; order Asterales; family Asteraceae; genus Tanacetum; species Tanacetum coccineum. The sequence goes on along the minus strand of BQNB010118107.1, from coordinate 12,425 downwards.
TATAGATTAAAACATGTAAAAAACAAAATCAACACTCGTGGTTTGGTGATAAGTCCAGCGGACTAGTAAAGAATGCATGTGCTGTCCCAAATCCAATGTTAATGTACTACTATTGTCTTCTGGGAGAGTGTGTTATCTTGTAGGCGAGTGAACTTACCTTTCTGCATTTACATATTCTGCTGCATGATGATCATCATACAGAGCCCTTGCATAAAATTCTTGTGTGCCATTTCTGTATGTTTTCTTTGCTCATAAATGTGGAATTATTCAACAACATTTGGATCCAACAAGCGTAACGAAGGTCTTCATCTCTGTATGATGTAATCATCGACTAGAAAGCTACTTCTAGAGTAGCCATTGATAAAGTTAAAGGTTAAATGCGTTATTTCAAAGCCAGTTGATGTATGTGAAACTTGGCGTATTTACTGACTTACTGTTAAATGAGTTATTTAAGCTGAAACATTGAGTGAATCAGCACTCTCCAGGCTACTGACTTTGTTTTGATGCTCAAAATAGTTTTACAAGGATTATTTTAATTGTATTAAGATACAGATGTTTAGCTTGTTGGTTCTTGAAGTGTGTTCGAAACACAAAAATTTTCTTAAATAACATATATCTGAACTTTACAGTTTATAGCTGAACTTATCCTCTCAAACAGTACTTTGCACGCCTACACGTGTCACAATTACAAGTTCTTCGCCAACAACACCTTAATTTGCTATCCTTTCTACCTTTTTAACTGCTACTGGTTGTGATTAAGTCGCTGCAGCATGTTGCTAGTTTAGCCTATGTTGGTCTCAACATGATTAACCCAACTTACTCATGTCACTCATCACATTGGGTAGCTGGTGACTTTTTCAGTTTTTCAAACTCGACCGTCCTGAACCAAACAACACATGACCTTGGCTTTACCTGAAAAAAAGAACATAGGTTGAATTACAACTATGTCACATAAGTTAATTTACATGGCATGTCACATAACTAATACGCGACAGGTGTTATTATGTTCTTAACAATTCTACTGTTCACATATGAATTTTATCTTCTTTCGGATTAAAGCGTAATCATTAGTTTATAGTATGTAATGAACTTTGTTAAGCTCAAGTGAATAATCACATACAAAAAAGGGGTCTGGTTCGTTAAGGTATACAAGTTGCATTATGATATATTCAATGGCATGGTAAATAAACTTGATGATGCATAAGTCTTGACCGTTTTATATGTTAGTATTGATGAACATACTAACTCTTCAAGCCTTGTATAAACTAGCTAGTGCTCTCTCTACCCTCATAAACACTCATACAAGTAGAATTATATAGCTATCCTGCCATCAAGCTCTCTACACGAAAAGTGGGTCAAGTGAGAGAAACTATTTTCTTCAAGTGTTCTCCGCATAATGTCGACATCCTCTTTCGCTTCTAGTATGTTCTACTAGCTCATGCTAACTATGTGGTTATTATCATATATATTCTAAGATCATTGTGGCATTGTGAATTAATGTGTTCATTATGAATATTTGACGCCACGTCTACTCTAAACATCTTACATTACATTCGACATTGTCTTGAAAGCCATGATTAACATTTTATAACAAGCAACTTTAAGTTATTATTTTTTTAAAGTCCATCTTTATAGTCAATAAAGGTTCGTAGTCTAGAATTGTTACGTAAGATGCTTGTCCTTGTGTCTGCTTCTATGATTCTATCATTTTGTATATATTTTGTGCTTCTATGATATATATCATTTTGTATATATCAGACTCCATTATTGTAGTAAAAAACAGAAGATAAAACAAAACAGGACTCATCATTGATGGCCCTAACGTATGGATCTATGATCTAAACTTAGTCACGATATACCAAAACATGAAAAGTAAACGTAGTTTATATTAATCTGTCATCATCATCTTGATTGTTTACATGTCTATCTATTTATACAAAATGAAAAGGCATGAGTGAAAAGGTATGTCGGTTCAATCGAACCTGTTAAACAAAGGGTTGTGTCATTTCACTAATAACTGCCTCGTAACCAACTTTATAACTAACTTAACTGTTTTTATAACTAATTTTTGTTTTCCTGCAGATTGGGATTAACCCAACAAATAGAAACTGGAAAAATGTATAAAAACAAAAGCAAAGTTATAGTTAGTACCTGCGGTTGTGGCAGGCTGAGCAACTCTCGCTGTTATTTGTTGTCTTTCAATATACGCATTTGGAAAAGCTGTGGTAGAGCGTGAACGTTTGCGAATAGATGACACTGCATACAAAAAAAGAACAAAACTTAACCATCTGCAAAACAAATAGTTTAACAATACGCATAAGCTAATTCTATAAATTTGAAAAAGTTATTATTGTGCGTTACCTTATTCAGGAGAACATGTAACTTCTTTTGGCGTATCAGCAGTCCGGTGTGTAACCACGCTGGTAAGCGCCATAACTCTGACCATCTGACTAATGAAAACCCGAAGAAGTTTCAAACGCTTCCAACAATGTGTCTGTATATGCAGGCAACCCTTTTGCAATGTTGTTATAAGGAACGCGATCTCAGCCGAGCATATAAGGCTGAGTAGTCGATAAATGATCATTTAAAGAATCATGAGCGTGAACCAACTTTTGAGTAGTTTGCACAAAACCCGATGGTTCAAACAGACTTGTAGCAACAAAAACCATGGAAGAGGCACCAACATTATGAACTAATACAATATAGCATATAAATGATAATATATGGGGTTACATACTAAATGGTCTTATGATACTAAACAGATTATATTGTTGCTTGACAATATAAAATGAAAAGAACTCATACATTTGGCATGATAAGTAAAGAAATGTATGAAACAGTCGTCTGCTCATCAACTACATCGCTTACATTCGCTCATCATCCCTTTCATCTAAATTTAGAAAAGAAAGTTCCCTTTCATCTAAAGTTTAACCTTATGAGGAGACCAAATCAAGGCTACTTATGGGTAAAGTCTGATTGTTCCTAACCTCGTTAATGCAAGCAACTATAACTATTCTGAGTATACTACCTAGTCCCTTAATCATGTTTATCTATAGCTTTGAATCAAATATGTCAAGATAGAATCTTTTGGACTAAAATCACAACTTCAGAGGTATTGAGATTTTGCCACATCAAAGTTCAAATACATCATCATTTAAAACACTATTTCAAAGAATAAAAGGAAAACACTTATACCTTAAGTAGCCGCTTCTCTAAGAAATAGCCCCGAAAAGTTGGTCTGCCTCTTCATCGAACCTCTGTTATCAAACATAAATTACTAAAATTAGGTTATAAAGAAAACTTCAAGAATATGATTTATTTTTTAACTAAAAAACTATAAGTTAGTAATACCTCAAAAAGCCAATAAGCCCCTCAAATAAGCTTCCCACACAATCCTACTAAATCTCTGTAGCCGCTCCTCACTGATATGCGCCGACGTGTCAATGGGGCTTAACACAAAACCAAAAATCAAAAGCAAAAGTTGAATTAGAAAAAATTAAAAATAAAACAACACTCAAAATCAACAATTTAATTAGGGTTCGTAAACTTACGTACCTAATGTGACTGAAATCAACACCACCAACTGCCAACTTCGGCCGTGTCACCTTGAATCTCCCCAAACGGCTCTAATTTTTTTATTCTTAGTTTGCAGTGGGTTTGGTTTGATTGTAAGTGTATCTTGTGAGTGTTATGGGTGTGTTTGGGAAAGGGTTTATAGGGGCTTATTGGGGCTTGGGCTTTTAAAATAAGCGGACTTATAAAATAAGCCTCGTTTGTCACACGGGCTTATGAAGTCAAGCCCTAGCCCCAGCTCCAGCCCCAGCCTCAGCCTCAGCCCCAGCCCATTTCGCCAAACATACCCTATGTGTATGCTGGATTGAAGAAAGGGAAACACGTATCCCTGATACGTGTCTTGTTATCAAACGGCCGGGTATGGGTGGATATAGGCGGGTTAGAATCGGGTGTGGATCGGATCCGAATTTTTAATATTAAATTCTAAAAGAGCCTAATGATTGTATATATTTATAATATAATACTAGTTTTAATGTCCGTGCACGCACGGGGCTTAGACATTATGTTTTTTTA